>CM052899.1:174731576-174751602 GCA_028534135.1 Potos flavus | reverse complement strand
TTCAGGTAATGGTTGGCAGATGAGAGTGGGTTTATTAGCAATGAGTGGGTTGGAGAGGGGACCTGAAGCTGGATCCTTGGAGGAGGGCATGTAGGAATTGGGGCTGTTTCCCTAAGGGAAAGAGCTCTGTGGATCTGAGCACTGCCCTCAGAGTCCTGGAGAGCTATCACAGTGCACAGGGTGGCCCCTGGGGCAGAGCCAGGTCTCTAAAGAGGGTTCTGGTTATCTACTGCTGTTATAACAACACACCCCAAAATTCAGTGGCTTAAAACAATGTATCACTGTGTTCTGTGGTTCTGTGGTCTGATGGGGCTCAGCTGGGAGGTTCTCCCTTGCGTCTCACCCTCGGTCGCCGTAGGATGTTGGGCAGGCCGCTGTCACCTGAAGGCTCGGCAGGGCTGGATGTCCAGGTTGGCCACTCCCATCGCTGGCAGCCGATGTTGGCAGGTGGCTGGGGGCTCAGCTGGTGCTATTGACCACAGAGCCTCCGTGCAGCTTCTCTGTGCGGCTGGGGCTTTCTCCGGCGGGGCTGGGTTCCCAGAGGGAGTGCCCCGAGACACCCACGTGGCAAGTCGCACGGCTTCTCGCGCCCCAGGTTGGGAGCCTGGCAAGTCCCTGCCCCCACATTCCATTGGCCGAGCGGGTCCTGTGGGCAGCGGATGGAAGGGACGAGGGGGTTCTCATGGGAGGATTGCGAGCACGTACCAACGCCAGCCCCCACGGTGACAGTTCCCGGGGGCTCTGCCTGGGGAGGAGCCAAACCGCCCAACTGCCCTGGTCGGGCGGCCGCCACGAGAAACAGCAGAGCAGAAACGTAGCTTCTCGGCTTCTGGGCGCTGGGGGTCCAAGATCCAGGCATGGGCAGGTTCGGTCCCCTGAGCCCTCCCTCCGTGGTCCTCTCCTCCTCCCCGTGTCCCCGTGTGGCCGTCCTCTGTGCGTCTGTGTCCTGATCCCCTCAACCTATGAGGACCTGTCAAATCGGGCCCACTCCAGTAACTTCAGTTTACCCTAATTACATCTTTAAAGGCCCTCCGTCCCTATAGAGCCAGATTCTGGGGTGCTGGGGAAGGACCTCAGCATGTGCGTCGCGGGGGACACAGTTCAGCTCATGCACTAGGGAGCGTGTTTCTCAGGAGAGAGGAAGAGGAGGCCACGTCACGGAGGCCAGGAGAACGTGGAACGGGTGTGAGGTGTGGGCCAGGCCAGGAGAGGCTCCGTGACCCCCAGAGCAGGTGTCGTCCAAGTGCATAGAGAGGAACGGGCTGGAGTCAGCTGGCCGCGGAGAGGGGCGGGGGGAGGTCAGCGGGGACGGGGCGGGGCGGCCACAGCGCCGCAGGGGACATGCCTGGTGGGGCGGGAGGCTGTCTCAGGCTGGGGTTCCCGGGTGCTCCTTCAAGGACTCCTCCCAGGAGGCCAGGGGGAGGTGGAAGGGAGGGAGCCCTGTGGGGACCGAGCCACCCCAGTCTCCCTGAGCTGGGCTCCTTGCTCAAAAGTCACAAAGAACTCTTTCTCCTCTGTCTTGAGCAGTCGTGGGTTTCGTAGGTGCGGTTCGGTGCGTCCCCCAAACAGGCACAGGGCTGTAGGGGCGAGAGCGGACCCCCGAGCCGTGCCCCCCGCCCCCAGAGACCCAGTGCCCCCGGGCTCTGCTAGGAGGGAGGGGGAGAGGGTCACAGGGCAGGGCGGAGGGCTGAGCACCCAGAAGCCATCCCCGCGAGTCCATCTGGGTCTGGAGGCGATGGGAGGCAGGACCCCGTGAGCCGAGCTCTCACGTGCTCCGCCGTCCCCTTGGCCTTCACATTCAGACCCAGACTTGAGGGTCAGATTGTCAGCAGTTTCGGGACGGTGACTTCAGAGCAGGGAGCCGGGAGGAGACCCCCACAGCCCCCGGGAGTCTGGCCCTGCCCCCCGGGGCCGTCACCGGCTCCCCCAGGCCAGGCACGCCCGGCGCCCGTGTTCCCAGCCTCGCCCCGCTGGGTGGGCCTCAGAGCCACGGCTGGCAGGACGCCGGGAGGGGGGCTGCCGTGGGTCCTGGCTCCACATCCTCAGCCAGAGGCCGAGAGCCCAGACAGGAGCCCCGGGAGCCGGGAGGGCTTCCGAATTCAGCCTCGCAGAGCGCGTTCATGCCCAAGGCCTGCGTGGCCGGATGCACCACGTCGCGCGGCACAGACGGGCACATGGGGCGGAGGTCGCGGGGGGCCGTCCCTGGTCGTGGGTCAGCCCGGGACGGGGTCTGCCCCCGAGGAATGACTTTGATAAAACAACAAAAGGAGAGGAGAGCTGAGCCCCCGGGGGGGCTGTCACGGGGCCGGCAGGGGCCTTGGCCGGTCCGTTCTGGGCACTCGGTGCTCACGGCACGTTCCTTCTTCTCCCCAGAGAGACAACGCACGTCCAGGAGAGACCGAATCTCCTGGTTCGCGGAGCGGCCACAGCAGGCCGGTCTCGGGAGAGGAGGGGATGGACAGGAGCCCTCCCCGCCCCCCCGTTCCCAGACCCGGAGTCGGCCCAGGGCAGGGGGCGGTGTGGGCGCCTCGGGGGGGTGCGAAGGGTGCAGGGGAGCCGCCGTCAGCCCCACGGCTGCCCGCGGGTGTCTGTTTGCGGCATTTAGTGCTGGAAAGCCCCCCCTTGCTGCCGTTTCTGTTTGTTTCCCTGGCTGTGGCGTCCCTCCCCCACCCCCCCCCACAGCCCTGTTGTATGTGAAGCACAAAGCCGCAGGTGCGCCTCCGAGACCCGCCTCCAGGCCCAGCCCGTGGGGGGTGCTCCTCCAGGGCGCGGGGACCCCAGACAACCACAGCTCCCGGAGCGTGCCCTGACGAACCAGGGCTCGCCGGCCGAGGTCGCAGCTCTGGGGCACGACGGGCGCCCCCTCCTGCGGTGGGATGTGGGGGAGTCGGGGAGACCTCCTCCTGCCGGGGCGCCTCTGCGTGTCCTGCAGAAGCATAGGATGCGAGGCACCCAGAAAGCGCGCCCTCCCTGGGGGGTCCTGGGGTTAGAAGGGAGGGGACGGGCAAACCAGAGGCTCCCTCCGCTACCCCAAGGCTGGCTCAGCACCTCTCCCCCCAAGGGAGCGGCTCTTTGTCCCCATCGTCAGCCTGCGGATGGGGCGGGCGAGTCTGCGGCACCGGCCAGGGGACACGGAGCCACGGGGACGCTGCGCCTGCACCCGCAGCCCCTCGGCCCCTCCGTGCGCCAAGGCGAAGGGAGGCCCAGCTGAACTTCAGGGGGACAACAAACACGTCCTTCCTTTGAGTGCCGGCCTCTCCCGAGGTCACACGGGGCCGCTGCGGGGCCGTCATCGATCATCTGGCATGGAAACGGGACTCGCCGTCCATATGCTTTCCGCCAAATCGGGCGCGCTCCACTGTCCAGCCAGGAACGCAGGGGCTGGCAGGGACTTGGCCTCTGGCCCCCGGAGCCCTGGTGCCGAGCTCGGTCTGCAGCCCGGTGGGAGGGAGGGCCGTCCCGGACACCCCCCTCTCGTCCGGCTAAATCAGACTTCAAAGACTGAGCGCAGGGTTTGGGGTGAGACAGTCTTCGGGTTGAATCCTCAGACGGCCATTTTTGCTGTGGGTCCTTGGGCGGGTGGCTCAACCTCTCTGGGCCCATCTCCTCGTCTCTAAAGAGTATTGCAGTGATGAGCAGTGAGACAGGGCTGTCTGGGGGACCAGCCCCAGGCACTTGGCCCCTCGGGGGACCCCTTCAGCAGGCCCCAGACCTGTGCCCCGCTGGCTCCAACCTTTCCTCGTCCCACTGAAAATCCCACGTGACGATGTAAGCAATCCGTGGGATCCTTCTAAGGATGCAACAAAGTCACATGCGGGTAATTATTAAACTGCAGTTTGGAGTTGTCACCTCCCGAGAAAGAATGACAGATTATTCACTCTCCGTGTGCGGTGTTGGGAGGGAGGCACCTGATTCCCGATCGTTCCTTTCATCGGCGCATCTCCTGGAGACTAGTGCCTGCAGGCTCCTGCGCACGAGAGAGGCTGTCGGCAGGGTCCCCGGGCCAGGAGGCCTTCCGCTCGCCGGAGACTAGCCCTCTGCCCCTGCTCCTGCCTCTGGCCCCTCCGCCCCACAGGCTCCTACTCGGGAAGGAAGTTCAGCCCAAAGTCAGGGGCATCTCCGTGCACCTGCTGGGCCGGCCTCCCCCAGGCACGGGGAGCCCAGTACAGCCCACGAGAGCCCAGTGTGGCCCACGAGACTCCCACGGGCCCACGAGAGCACCTTCATCTCTTCAAAGTCAAAGAATGAAGGCAACTTTTTGTTTTGGCATCTTGTATATTCTGCTAAATATATACCACCTTGAATATAAACATATAATAAATGAAAAGGTGCAGCAGGGCAGGGCTGACCCAGCCCCGGGCCCCAGCCCCTCCAGCAGCTGCGGCGAGCCCCCAGCCCCCGGCGCGGCACCTTGACCCAGCCAGAGCGCCCCCGTTTCCGAGGATCCTGGCGGGGCTCGAGGCAGCTCATGTCCTGCTTCCTCGGGCCGCCCGCGCCTGCTCCCCCACCTCATGGCCTTCGTCCTGCTACTGAGCCCCGACTTCATCCCACGTCTCAGGCAGACCCACCACGTCTCCCCCAAAATGCCTGCAGGCAGGTCGAACGGAAGGTTTGGGCATCACCAGGATGGGGTGGGGAGAACCTACCCTCCCGGGGCTCTGGCCTCCAGCTGCCAGCGGGCTCTCGCTGCCCTGCCGCTGTCCCGGGGGGGCGGCTGCTCTGGGGGCGTTTCCATCCTCCGTGAGCCCTGCCCCACTCCCGGAGGGCTTCCGGAGTCGGCCCAAAGCTCTGGTCCTTCCCCATGAGAGTCGCTCCCTGCCTCTCCTGTCTCTGTTCCCCCCCAGCCCTAGGAGCCCCGACTGGGTTGCTGTTCCTAACCCAAGGGAGGTTGTCCCCCAGGAGGAACGCCCCCCCACCCCAGCCTGTAGCTCAACCCCGCATGGAGCTTCCCCGCCTCCCGGAAACACCTCCTCCCGCCGGAGCTGCCGTGTACTCCCGGAGGGAAGAGACGCAGGAAAGAAGTGACCCGTGGCCTGACCACCCCCGCTCGCTTTTTGAAACGTGTGTTTCTGATTTAGGCTGTGGGTGTATGTGCTTCCAGAGCCTCCCGTCCACTGAACTCTCGTTCCTCGTTTCGGGACCGGCATCGTCAGGTGCCGCTCCGGGGTCACGGGCACCGACCGCTGGGCCCCCACGGCATGGTGGCCGGGCCATGTCCTGTGCTGCTCCGCTGGGGTGGGGCGAGCGGGGGCTGCCGTGGGCCAGAGCCCACCGGTGTCCCCGCGGGGCAGGGGCAAGCAACCGTGGAACGGATGAAGGAGTGGTTGACTGCACAAATGCTCGGAGGGCTGCAGGGCTGCAGCGTGAAGTGGCCGTTCCCGCCATCCTGTCTGCTTCCAGCGCCCAGCCCCTCGCAGCTGAATCTGAGCGGCGATGAGCCAGACGCGGCCCCTGGGGTTCCCTAACGCACTTGCCCTGCAGCACGGCGACCGCCTTGGCCCTCCTGGCTCCTGCCCCAGCACCGGGCGCATAGTAGGTGCCCGGCGGTCGGGACCTGTCTTGCACGTGGCCCACCGGCTAGGGTTTCGGACACAGTCTCGCACGTGCTGCTTGCCCGGCGAGGGGCGGCCTGCAGCTCTGCTCTGCAGAGAAGCCTGAGTTCGGGGCAGGAAAGGGACTTGCCCCCTGAATCGATTATTCAAAGCTCTGCTCACAAAGTAAAGCTCATTCCGGCGCCACCCCGTGCCTGTGTGTGTAAATGGCTGTGCCCGAGTGAGTCGGGGGTGGGGTGAGCCCCCTCCCCCATGCAGGTTTGGGGTCTGGTCCCCCCTCCCGTGACCCTGCCCCCAAGCGGCATCCCTCCTCGCTTCGTGCTTGCGCCTGGGACGGGGGCCGCAGTCACTGGCAGCTGGGCCTCTGTAGACGGGCGCCCGGGGAATGGGGCGGCAGGGACCTGGCGGAAGCCGATCAGAGGCTCTGGGAGGTCCCGGGAGCAGGGCCTCATCCTGCTGCAGCTGCTCAACGGCCTTTGCCGAACGTCCTCCCTCCTGGGCCTCAGTGTCCTCTCTTCCCAGGTGGCCTAATAGTCCATACCCTGCTGGAAGCTTCTAGCGCAAGCTGGAGAGCACAGGCTACGCCTGGCCTTCAGGCAAGTGGCGGAGTCCAGTTCTTCTCTCCTTTCCCCATTTGTTCAAGCCCCTGGCCTCCTGCATGCCCCTCTCTCTGCCACTCTTGACTCAGGGAGGGTTTCCAGAGAGATAGGGAGGAGGTCTGCGTGGGGTTCCTGTGACCCTCGGGAGACTCACAGCAGAGACGAGAAAGGCATCCCTGGACAGCTGAGTCTGAGTCAGTGAGTGGCCCAGAGGGTGACAGGTTGGAGAAGAGAGATAAATCACCGAGGGCTTCCTGAAGGAGGTGACTTCTCAGCCTGTAGTAGGAGAGAAGAGATCAGACACACAATAGTGACCCAAGAGTCTCAGATGAAATTCTGACGGCCTCCAAAGCTCTAGCTGACACATTTAAAGCATCTTTTCCACGACGAACTACCCAGTGACCATTATGCATTTGGAGAGAGACAAGTGTTGGATAATCCATGAAACCGTCATTCCTCCAAGGGTCCCATCTGGTAGTAAGTCCCCAGACGACCCTGCCCCGGGGTCCCACAGACCTCTGTGCATGTCCCGGACGTAGTGATCGTATCGGGGAAAATTCTCGGAGGGCCACCAGGCTCTGGCCGACCCGGAGCCCCCGGCTCATGGAAGCAAAGCAGACTTGTCTAGAGACAAGAGGCCCTGGGCCACTAGAGCCCCTGCTATCCGTCTGGCTGAGCCGAGTATTGAATGGATGCGTGATTTATAATCCGCCCCGAACGGAGGCAGCTGCCCGAGCCCCCCACACACAGGCAGGATGAGAGTCAGGAATCAGGGAGCGTCTCCGAGCCAGGAGCCCGAAATCCAATTTCCGCCCTGTCCTGGGGACTAAAAGCTTTCTGTAAACAGCCGCACCAAGTTCACAGACCCAATTAGCCGCTGCCCGAGCCGCTTGCCAAGAGCAAGGGAACGAGCCAGTGCTCTGAGCCCAAAAGTCTCCGGTTCTGGGCATCGCACGCTGGACCGGCACCCAGAGGCTGCTGGACCTCTCCTCCAAGGCTGCTCCTGACCTGCCTGGCCCCACGCGCTGGGAGCACTACCCCCGGACTTCATTTCCCACCGAGCGTCCCTCCCTTCAAAGCCCACTTACCTCCGAGCTGCACCCGCGGTGCCTTCATTCCCCATTCCCGCTCCTCTCCACGCTCCCCTACCGGCCGGCTCCTCCCCAGAAGCTCAAAGGACTCTGCCCAGGAAGGGCTCTATTGCTAGAAAGCCAGCCTTTCCCAAACACGTCCCACGAACGCAGTCCTGGGTGTGTTAATCCATGGGGCATGTGGGCACACACAGGCGCACACACACATACACGTTCGGGGCCACACATTTGGGGAAATAATCTCTTGTTAGTCCAAAGGTGCATTCAGTAGCCTATTAAAGGGGTTATAGAAGTCAGGCAGTTAAAGAAAACTGCTTCATTGGGTTTCACCCAGAATTTCCCAAATCACTGAACGCAGATGCGTGTTTTGTGGCACATCTGTGATATCCTAAGGAATGTTCTGTGGAACTCCGGTTTGGAAAGTCAGTTTGCAGAGGGGTCCCTGCACTGGGGCCACCTAGTTGGCGGGTCGAGGCGGAGATCTTGATAGAAAAGAGCAAGGTTTTGTGTGTAGCGCTCATTTGGGGCTTTACGTACAAGAAGGCGCTCACGGTGCCCACCCACCCCGACGGAGACATGCACGGCCTGCTGCGTGCCTGTAGCCTGTGGCTCAGTCGGCTTGGGCCCAGCTAGGCGGCAGTAATGAACAATCCCCCTCCAGGGGCCGGCACTCATAGAAGTTTTTCTCCTGCTCAAGCTACACGTCTGGTCTGTCCTCCTCGTTCCAGCGCCCAGGCTGGTGGCAACTTCGTTCCGGGCGTTACTGAGGGAAAGAACCCCATGGACAGCCTTGAGCTTCTGCTCCCGAGTGACACATGTCACTTCCACCCACCTCTCGCTGGCCGGGGTAGGCCACAGCTCTGCTCCCGGGTTCAACGGCGCGGGAGGGAGGACTGGGTATTTGGACAACAATACAACGAGCCAGTTGGCTCCTCTACGCGGCGTTGGCCGTTGGGGAAGGACGCTGCTCCTCTTCGGGCTTGGACAACCCTGGCGAGTTCACCTCTGCTCCCCCACTCCAGGGCAGGGCCAGCCTTGACCATGCTTTTCTGTCTGTGTTCTACCCTTACAGCCCCTTCTTCTCAGAGTGTCCTCCCCACAAGACATTTATAGGTCAGTGTGAACAGAAGTGCCACCTAAGCCCCCCAGTGGGACATGCCTCATACTCTGAGCCTCTGCCAGGACTTCCCTTCACACTCTGGCCATCAATGGTCCATGATCCCCCCCCCCCCCGCCCCACTCCCGCCCTCCTGTCCCCGCCCAGCGGCCTTTCCATGCCACCCCCAGGATGCTTCATCCATCTCAAAGCCCAGGACCATGACCATGGCCTCACAGGCTAGAGGTAGTCTGCCTATGGGTTCATTGCATCCTGCGGAATTGCAGAATTAATAATTACTGGGCACCTGTCCACAGCACTCCCTTTAAAGAACTTACAACGTCGTTGCGGAAACAACTCTGAAATATCTAGAAATGATGGATCAATTTGACAGAAGAGCCCAGAGTGAGATGCGGTTCACTTGAGGCGGGTTGGGGATCTGGGGAGCTGAGGAAGGTCGCCAGGCCTGGAGCCAGACCTGGACATAGGGCCAGCTGCAGAAGGCGGGCAGGAAGAGAGAGGACTCCATGGGGTGGCTGGTTTTTTGCTCTGAACAACGGCAGTTGCAGCAATAAAACCATAGTGCATTAAAAGTTTCCAGTAGTGAGAGTTCACCGGCGCCCTGTTCCTACTTGTGGGGGGAAGAGCTCAGTCTTCCACCAGCGAGCGTGAGATTAGCTTAGGCTTTTCACAAATGCCCTTCCCTGGGTTGAGGAAATCTCCCAATCCCTGATTTACTGAGAGATTTTTTTTTAAATTAGCAAAATGATGTTGGATTTTGTCAAATGCCTTTTCTGCATCTATTAAGATGATCCTGGGTTTTTCCTTTCATAGTCTATTAATATAGTGATTTGTGTTGGTTGACTTTTGTGTGTGTTAAACCAAACTTGTATTCCTGAAATAAAATCCATGTGGTCATGTTGTGTTATACTATTTATATATCACTGGATTCAGCTTGCTAAAATGTTGGTAGAACATTTTTATAGCTATGTTAATGAGAGATATTGATCTACAGTTATCTTTTCTTGTACTGCTTTTGTCTGATTTTGGTATCAGTGTAATATTGGCCTCAAAGGGTTAATTGAGAAGTGTTCTTTCCTCTTTTATTCCTTGAAGAGTTTGTGTAGAATTAATTAATTAATTAATTAATTTTCTTTCTAAATGGTACAATTCAAACATTACTAAAGCCATCTGGGTCTGCAATTTTTGTGTGTGTGAGAAGGCTTTTAACTACAAAGCCAATTTCTTTAACAGGAAAAGAACCCCTCAGGCTCTCTATTTCTTCAGGAGTGAGCTTTGGCAGTTTGTATCTTTTCAGAACTTTGTCCATTTCATGTAGGAGTCAAAGGTAACATTCATAAAATCCCCTTATCCTTTCGACATTTGCAGAATCCATAGTGACTCACCTATTTCACTTCTGATATTGGCAATCTGTTTCTCACCTTTTCAGCTGATCAGTCCACTGGAGGCTTATCAATTTTATTGATCTTCGCAAAGATCCAGTTTTGGTTTTATTGATTTTTCTCTGTTTTCTCTGCTGACGTTCCCTTTTCTATTTTGTTGATTTCTGCTCTGCTCTTCACTACTTATTTTCTCCTGCCCAATCCGGGTTTAATTTGCTCTTCTTTTCCCAGTTCCATAAGGCAAGATCTGAGATCACTGACTGGAGACTGTTCCTCTTTTCTTATCTAGACTTGAACGTATAAATTTCCATCTCCAATCACTGTTTTAGCAATATCCCACAAGTTTTAATATGGTGTGTTTTTCTTTTCATTCCTTTAAAAATACCTTTAGGTTCCCTACTTAATTTTTTTTTCTTCAATCCATGAGTTATTTAGAAGTGTATTATTTGGCTTCCAAACATTTGGGGATATTTCAGATGTTTTTCTGTTATTGTCTGATCCAAGTCCACTGTGGTCAGAGAACACAGTTTGCATAATTTTAAAGTACTGTCACTTGTTTAACGATCCAGACTATGGTCTCTCTTGGTCATTGTTCTCTGATACTTGGGAAGAACATGTGTTTTCTTGCTGCGTGGAGTGACTGTGAGCGTCAGTCTGGTCAAGTTGGTTGTTAGTGTTGTTCGAGGCTTCTGTATCTCCGCTGATTGTCTGTGTACTTGTTCTATCCATTATTGAGAAAGGGGGTGTTGAAATCTCAGATCATTTTGTGGATTTTCTGTTTCTCCATTTAGTTCTATCAGTTTTTGCTTTATTTGTTTTCGAGCTTTGTTATTAGGCACGTACACACTTAGGACTGGAATGTTTTCCTGTTGAATGAGCTCCTAAATCATTATGAAATGATTTATAATCATGATTCCTCTTTTCATCCCTGTTAACATTCTTCCTCTGAAATCTACTTTGTCTGACATCATTTTTTAAAATGGTTGGAAATAACCCAGCAATTTGTGATAACTTGGTCCAGCTCTCCCAGGCGTATTCTTGATGCATGGCGAGCTGGGGGATGCAAAGCCAGTCTCCTCTCCATCCAGGCACATCTCCCCGCAGAAAAGAGAAGAGCCCCTTTCACTTGGCTCGGAGGTTATGGGGCAGGCAAGGGCAGTCACAGTGCTCCCCATGCAGCTAATAGTGACTGTCCCCAGACGACTTCTCTGCTCCCGCTGGAGGTGGCTGGGTGGGCATGCATGCAACACATTGGCTACTTTTTGGCCAGTGTCTCACAGATGAGCTCCCTGGACTGGGGGATGTACCGAGTGCTGCCTGTGAACCCGGAGATGGTGCTCAGGAAGGGGACATTGTTATGCTTTGCCAGGCACAAGGCATGGCACGGTTGGGGCAAAAAGGATATGTTGCCAACCCTGGAGAGGCTAATTTGGGGTGAAAGGAACCAGTGTGGACTTGGAGACAAGCCAAGCTCTCCCTCTGTCCCTTGGAAGCTAAACGTCTGCACGGCTTGGTGGGGACAGTACAGAGACCCCTCTCCTGCTTCCAGCCCAACCCAGGACATTTCTGCTTTGCTTGTGGGGGCAGAGGGGTCTGAGAACACCGGGTTCAGTTCCATTCAAGCCACCAGCTCAGCCTCTGCTTGGCGCCAGACTCCTGGGAAGGCGCTGGGCAGCAGATGTACCAACAGTGCCGTGGCCAGCGGGGTGTGGGGCAGACCCGGGGCAACAGTGCAGTGGGAGCCCAGGGTGCCAACATCTGCCCGGGACAGCGTGGGGGAGGCCGTGACCACCCGCGTGAAGGATGGCATCGCAGGGGGCGTGAGCCATATGCTAAAGCACAGAGGCACAGGACAGGGGAGGGCCCTAGTAGCAGTGGAGACTCTAGGATATCTCCTGTCACCAGGGCACCCCCGCCCCCACAGCCAAGTCCATGATGCCCAGCTCAGCCTTGCGGACCCATAGCGCTGATCTAAGATCCACTTCCTACTCCTGCCCTTGGCCGACATCGCTAGCCGATGGCGGGCATCTTTCCCACAGACCCCAAATGTAGCCTCCGATTCCTCAGCGTGAGATGGGAGACCTACTGCACACCCCCGGCCTCAGTCCTCTCCTGTCACCGCTGCACGGCCTTCGTTACCTGCTCTCACGGCTGTGGAAGCTTAGGTACGGAGGGGACGGTTTCCCCCGGGTCTGTTCGCCTCCCAGGAGGCCCAGCCGATCTCAGGAGAGGGGCCGGTCTGTACACCCAAACCGAACAAAAGCCAAAAATTTCAATATGCAAGAGCTGAGGAGGAAGATCTGGGAGGGAGAGAGAGGGAGCAGGGGTGGGGAGCAGGGAGGCAAGTGCAGGGCCCCCACATGTGCCCGTGGACGCCCCACCTCGAGTCTGAACCTCAGGAAAAGCCAGGAAAGCCCGCGGTCGCTGGTGGAGGGGCAGCTCCTCTCGTTATGCTGCGGAACTTAATGGGATTCCTGTAGGAGCCGGGCCCCTTCTGCCCCTGCGAGCTCTCCGCAGTCTGCGGGAGACGAGTGGTACTTGTTTCGGTCTTTTTGGAGAAGGGAGGAACTTACGGCGCAGCCCGCATCGTGTCTCTGGATAGATACCCGGAGGAAGTGGTTTAGTTACACTACGCGTCAAAATGGGTACTCACGCCCACACGCACACCCCGCGGGCACACTCGACGGCCCCCCCGCGTGCAGGCGTGTCCCACCTCGCGCAGCCCGTGCAGACACGCCTGCGCACTCAGGCCCCATCTGGTCTAGTAGCCGGAACTCCAACCTGCACCTGCCGTGGGGTCTCGTTTCCTCTTGAAACCAGGGGGCAGGACACCCGAGAAAGAGCTGGCCTCAGGCCCCGGCCCAGACAAAGCTGGGCCGTGTGGGACCCATGGTGCTTCTCAGAAAGGCTTATTCCAAGACCCTGAGGCCACGGGGGCCAGTGGCTGGGCGGCAGCGGACCCCAAGCCGCCTCACTCCGGTTCTCTACTCATCCCCTGTAATTGGCCCGCGTGGTTGGGGTCCGCTGCGTTCCCAGGCAGGTGCCTTAGAGGTGCTGGTAGGTCCTGTGGGCTTGAAGCCAGGGTCTGGGACCCCTCCCCAGGGGACGATGAGCGACACACCCTGTCGGCCGGCCTCAGGAAGCTGACCGCACAAGGGTCAACTGGTCAATACATTTGTGTGGCCACGGGCTTAGGGTGCTGCTAGGGGACACTCCGTGTGTCCTTCAGGCTGAACCCCCAAGACGGAGCAGCTGCCCTCATCTGCACTCGGGGCTTGGTCCCCGGGACCCTCACCCAGCACTCAGCCTCTAGCGCTGTCCTGCTGCCGACGGCTCCCGCGCACGCGGGCCGGGCGCCGCCCTTGCCTCATGCTCCCCTGCCCCCTCCCCCCTCCACGGCCCCCCCGCCTGCTGGCACTTCTCCCAGGACACTCCTTGTCCACACTGCTCTGAAACCCCACGCCCGACCCCCTGGCAAGCCCCCCCACTGTCCCTTTAAGTCACACCAGAACCAGCCTGGCGGTGCACAAAACGGGCGAGAAGGATGCTAAGATCTCGTGCGTAGGGGGCAGGGGATGCCATGGGCGGGGACAGTGGTGGTTTGAGGGAACCGAGAGGTGGGTTTGGGACCTGATCTGTTGGGGGTGCTGGCTGGACACCCAGGAGACAGAGGATGGGCATCTGGTGGTCGTTCAGGGAGAGAAAGGCGGCACCCTCGCTAGAGCGAAGGGCTCAGGGGAGCAGGACCCCCACCACCAGGGGCTGGCAAGTGGGAGAGCGTGGGTCCAGGAGCCAGGCAGGGAAGGGAGCCAAGCCTGCTGGGGGTGGGAAGGGACAGCGTGTCCCCCACAGTGTGTCCTCCATGGCATGTCCCCCTGTGCATCCCCCCCACGTGTCCCCCATGTGTCCCCCACGGTGCTCCACGTGGCCCCCGGCTGCAGGTGCTGGCAGGCAAGCTCTCCCGGGCTCCTCAGGAGATGCAGGAGCCCAGCCCCATCGCTGCCTCTCCTCCTTCCTCCCTCCTCCTCCACCTGCACTCCTGGGGCGCACTCAGTAAGCCCTTGCCTCCTGGGCTGCTTTGGGGGAGCCCCACCTAAGGCCGGGTTCTGTACTGGGGCCACGGCACGCACGTGCCTGGAGGGGCAGGCGGGGCCCAGGCCTGGCTGCCAGCTCTGCTCTTGGAGGCTTCTCCTGCTGAGTCACCCTGAGAAGGCCACCAGCCAGGAGGGACGGGGCCGGGCGCCGTGGGGACACAGAGCCGGCACCTGACTTTATCTCAGGCGTGTGGGGTGGTACCGAGCGAGCCCCGTGTTCACTTCCCACGTGCCGTCCCTGCCCCCCTCCCCCGGGGCCCCTCTTGGTGCCCTGTCCCGCTCCCCGGCCTCGCCTCTCCACCCACCCCGTGGGATGATGGGGGTACGTCTGAAATGCACATCTCATCCCCTCCCCCCTGTCCGACGGGTGGCCTGTCCCTCTGGAGAAGCCCCAATTCCCTGATGTGGCTCCCAGCACAGACGTCACAGACGCGGGCGGGTTCCCCACGCGGCCCTTGTCCAGCCTCCCGGCTCCTCCTCTCGGTCTCGATCCTCTGCCCCCCCACGGCTGCCGGCCGGGTGTCACCAGGGCCCCCCGGGACCCAGGGATCCAGGGCCAGGCTCGGAGCTTGGCTCCCACGCCCTCCCCACGCCTGTCACACCGGGCTGCCGGGTCCCCAAGCCGGCGGGTCACTCCCAGCGCTCTTCTGAGCTGCTCCCTCTGGGAACATATATTCCAGAGACAGCTCACACATTTTCCAAAATTCAGGCCAAATGCTGCCTTTCTCGACAGCCTCGGCAGAGCCCCCACGTGGAACCAGCCTCCAGGGGCGCCCGGCCGGCTCGGCGGGTAGAGCGCGAGACTCTCAATCTCAAGGTCATGAGTCCCGGCTTCACGTGAAATACAATAAAATCGAGGACCAGTCTCTAGCTACGCAGACGCCCGCGGAGGGCCCTCCATAGCGCTGGAGCCGACGGGCCGCTGGACGTACGGGGTTTCCCACGGGCGCGTCCCCCTCCCCGGCCTGGCCTCCCCAGGGCCCTGCTCTGCGAGTCTGTGTTTGCATGGCCCCAGGGGACACCGAGTTCCCAGGGCAACCGGCTCCCAGGGGCCGGCATGGCCCGGAGCATTGTGGGATGTCAATCAGTTACAAAATCGGAGGCCCTAGCGCGCGTCAATGCCACCCAGCTCCACGGTGACCCACGTTCCAGCGGGGGCAGCCGAGGCCGGAGGCTGGGGCAGGGGCCAACGGACGAGGCAGGCGGGACTGGGCCTCAGTTTCCCCACCCGTAAAGCCTGCGATGCTCCGTGGCTGTCGCTGCTCTGCAGAAGGTCTGGAGACCGTCTAGCCGGGAAGGAGGAGCCGAGGCGCAGCTCGCAGACAGAGCCGGCCGGCTGTGCAACCTTCTGGGATCCTGGCGCGAGGGGCGCCTGCCGCTTGCAGGCGAGCGTGGAGCTGGTGTCACCCCCCGTTGGACCCCAGAGCTGGGGCCAGCGCCTCCGGACCAGCCCCAAACCGAACTTGAGCTTTGAAGGTTTGCTAGAAATCCAAAGGTCAGCTGTTCTCATGTTTCCAGAATATATTGATTTTGTCTGGGCTGGAGAGGCAACAAAAAGGCTTTTTCTGCTCGTTTCTGTGGCTGCTTGAGGGGCGCCCAGGAGGAGTGGCACTGCCCTCCCCCGAACCCAGCCTGGGCCCCCGTGGGCCAGCATTCTGCCGTCCCTGCCCCGGCGGGCCTGTCCCTCAGCCCTCAGGCCCCACGGGGTCCGTGGGAGGACAGGACGAGCTCTGCGGTACTGGATGGAGGGGGCAGGGGTCTGCACACTCTCTCCCCCGCCCCCTTGCTGAGCCTCCAGACAGAACGGGGCCTGCGCCCCAGCCTCCCGGCTCCCCAGTCTCCGCCTGCTCTCGGGGGCCCTCGCCTCCCGGAGTGAGGGCAGCTCAGGATGCTGGACCCCAGTGACGAGAAGGGGCTGGTGGAGACGAAGCAAGGGGGCTGAGGGTGGGCCAGTGCGGGAAAGCCTGGACAGAGACTGGCACCCCACTGGGACGGGGCCCCCAGGTCTCACTCATTCACCCCTAGTCCGTCCGCCCGAGAACCGGGGGCCGGGCAGCCTCCCGGAGTCCCTGGTCCTCCGGGTCAGCTCCTCGGCTGCATCCTTCCACAGCACGGGCCGGGCTGCCTGCAGGGGCTGCCCTGGGGCCGCGGCGAACACACAGAACACACAGCCGGGGCCGGGGGCCCTACTCATCCCCGCCCGGGCCGGGTGCGCCGTCTCACGGTCCGCCAGGTGGGCCCAGCGCTCAGCAGCGCCCCGGATGTGCCCGCAGGGGCTCAGGCCCGTGTCCTGGCTGTAACCGGGCCCCCTCCTCCCGAGCTCCATCCTTCCTCTGCGGAGGGGACGAGGGCTGCCCCGGGCCCCTCCGGCCCATCTGAGATGCTGATTCCTGTGAGCCACCGCAAAGGACGCGCTGACCAGCAGCCCGGCGTCAGGGGGGGACCCGAGCCAGCCCCGCCTGAGGCACTGCCCCTCCCGGCAGCCTTCGCTCCAGCCCCCACCGGCTCTGCTCCCCCGCTCACCGCAGCAGGTGCCGAGCCCTCCAGCTGGCATGGTGCAGGGGGGGGGGTCTGCTCCCCAGCAGGGCAGCCCCTCCCTCGAGCCAGGGTCTGCCCGCCCCAGCGCAGGGCCTGGAGTGTAATAGATGCTCAGTAAACTCGTGCTGGATCGGGAACGGCAGGGCTGGGAGCTCAGAGGCCTGAACCTCAGACTCTCCTTCTGTGCTAGCGTCTCGCAGGGGGCCGCACTGGGATGTGGTGAGCACCCCGTCACGGGGGGCATGCAAGAGCGGCCTGAGAACCCTCTGGTGGGGACATCGTAGGAACAGCTGGGACATACGGGTCAGCACCAATCTTGGCTTCTTTAAACTCTCTTTTTTGGCTCAAAACCACAATAAAAAGTCATTTGCTGGCTTAGAGGAGCCAAAATCATAAAGACAGAAACTGCTGTGGTGGGTGCCAGGGGCTGGGGGGGGCGGGTGGGGAGAGGAGAGCTGGTGTTTATGGGGACAGACTTGCAGGTTTCCAAGATGAATGAGTTCTGGGGGTGGACGGTTCTGATGCCTGCCCAAGAATATGACTGTGCTTAATACCACTGAGATGTGCGCCTCAAAACGGGGAAGATGGTAAATTTTATGTCACGTGTCTCTTACCACAATAAGAAAAAGTGCTGTGCTGGGCGCGGGGGCCCCAGAGGAGCCGTGAACGCCAAGCATGAGATCCAGCAACGGGGCCGCCGGCAGAGACCATTCCCGGCGCGCACCTTCTTCCCCGCGCCTAATGAAAGCTGTTCATTAGGGACGACAGGTTTACCGTTCTGCGGGAGGAAGTGTTTGGATATTCTCCCCGGGGGAGGGGAGCGCGTGTCTGAGCCACACGGCGGGCAGGGTGGTGCTCCGGGGACAAGGGACAGTCGGCGGGGCAGCGCGCCCAGGGAGTCTGCCCACGGTGGGAGCACGGCGGCAGGAGCTCGCGGCGGCAGGAGCTCGCCGCAGCCTGGGGCAGTGTGCCCGCTGTCTGAGCCGGGCATTCAGCCCTCGTCTCTGGGTGCTGGCAGCCCAGCCGGGGGGCTCAGGTCAGGGTCATCCTGAGGCTGCCTCTGACCCCGGTGTGCCAGCCCCACCCACCCCAGTCTGAAGCTGGTGTGAATGGGGTTTCCTCCTGGTGGCCCCACCCCAGCCTGGACGCACAGCAGAACCCAAGTCCTGTTTTCTAGCGAGCAGCCAGCTGCAAGCTCCTCACCTCCCCGGGCCGAGCCCCGAATAGGCCTGAGATCCAGGCACGCCAGAGGGAGTGGGTCACCAGGCTCCTCCTGCCTGAGCTCGCTGGAGCCCGAGTCCACGGAAGCTCCCTAGGAACCCTGCGCGCTGGCTGAGCTCCCGCCCAGAGCATCGGGCAGCGTGAGACTCCGGGGTCACAGACCTGTGCCTCCCCCCAAGTCAGCAGCCCTGCTGGGAGCCTGCGGAGCAAGGGGACAAGGACCTGCTGCTTCAGAGCGCCAGTCCCCGGCGGCGGGGGCCCTGGGGTCGCGGCTCAAACCCCGGCCTCCGTGTCAACAGCCCCGCTGGGCTGGCCTCGAGCCCCCGATCAGGGTGCCCGGCTCCCGCCGCCCCTCGGGGACAGACTAGTAGTTTTCCATCACGACAGCAAATGACAAACCTCACAGGAGGCCAGGTTGGCCTGGAAGACTGGCCAGCCCCAGCTCTGAGCGGCCTGGCCGGGACGCCTTTCCAGAACCCGCTGGGCTGGGCTCGGGGGCCAGGCTCTCCCACCATCTGCAAGCCTGGTGGCCGGAGGGTCTCCTCCACTGAGTGTTCATCACTGAGCCTCTGCGAATCTCCCCGGTCCTGGGAGGGCTTGCACCGGGCCTGGGGCTGTGACTGGAAAAGCAAGGCAGGAGTAGGGGGGACACAGCCGTGTGTGGGGCCAGGAAATGGACTCAGGGCACACCGCGGGCCGACCTCCCTCCAATTCCTGCGTTGAAGCTGTGAGCCCCCTCCCCCCACTCAGGAGCTCAGGTGTGACTATATTTGGAGAGGGTCTTTAAAGAGGTGATCCAAGTAAAATGAGGTCATACAGGTTTTATCCAGTCTGACCGGTGTCCTTACAGGAGGAGGGGATCGCGACACAGACACACAGACGCTCGGAGGGACGACCATGTGAGGCCACGGGGAGGAGACGGGGTCTCCCCAGCAAGGAGAGAGGCCTCCAGGGACCAGCTCTGCCTGTGCCTGGATCCCTCACCCCCAGCCTCCGGGACGGGGAAGACATGCATTTCTGCCGTGCGAGCCTCAGGCTGTGGCCCCGGGACCCTGAGTGAACCCGGGCACGTGCTCCCAGCTGCCCTGCCCGCGGACGAGACCATGTCCCCAAACCGACGTGCCCCGCGGAGGGGGCTCACCTTCAGCGGACCTCGCCTGGCCCCAGCCCTCCCCGCAGTGGCAGGTCACCCGCACACAGCTGCCCACGGTCTGTGATGCTCTATTTGCTTCTGTGGCTCCGTGGCCTGACCCCCCACGAGACCGCCTGTGCCACGCAGGCAGGGGCGGGCTCCCAACAGACGTGGTTTAAGGAATTGCCAGTGTGCGTCATTTGGCCTGAATAGCAGCGATCGCGACAGGGGCATTGCACCGTCGTGGGGTCTCATCGGCGGCGTGGCCACCCGCGTGCCACGTGAGTGCGTGTTCGGTGACTGCTTCCTGTCCGAGGGAGGGCACCGCGGGCTGAACCAGGCAGCGGGGAATGAACTTGGCCAGAGCCCCCATCTCTGACACCAGGTGACCCCATCCCAGCCGCCGGACCGCCAGCCCCGCACCGAGCCGGCCGTCTGAGACACAGCCCCGCTGGGACGAGGCACAGACCCGGATTTTCTGCCACTTTCAGAGAAAAGCCTTGTTAGTGCTCTTGGCGGCATGACAGTGGGGGCCCACGGGCCCGGAGCTCGTGGGGGGGGGGGCTCCCGGGGGCTGTGCCCGGGGTCAACGTACTGCGGCTTCTCCACCTAATTCACCGTGGTCTCCGCTGTGTGTCGTGTGGTGCGAGTGGAGTCCGCGGGGACAGGGAAGGTTCCAGAAGGTCGAGGGCCAATCGGGTACGCTGCAGCATCTCAGGGCCCTGGGCCCGTGGGGAGGGGAAATGGGGTCCCCCATGCTGAGCCCGCCAGTGATGCGGCAGGCCCGGCCCCCCGTCTCCTGCAAGCC
The DNA here is from genome assembly GCA_028534135.1 of Potos flavus. Lineage (NCBI taxonomy): Eukaryota > Metazoa > Chordata > Mammalia > Carnivora > Procyonidae > Potos > Potos flavus. Next base: position 174,732,068 of record CM052899.1, on the reverse strand, counting down.
AGTCAGCCTCTGGTCCCCGAGCACGGCCGTGGCCCTGGAGCCCGCTCCGGTGGGCCGACGCCCCTGTTCCCATCTTACAGAAGAGGATACGAGGCCCCAGAGGGAAAGTCATGCCGCCGCTCAGCGGCCACAGCCTTCCTTTCTCCCGCTGTGTCCTCCTCGCGCCCAGCAGACGGCACGAAGAATCTGAGAGCCTCGTGACGGCAGTCATGACCCAATACCCAGCAGGCCCACCCTGGAGGCCACTGGTGACCCCATCACCGACACCGGGTGACCCCATCACTGACACCGGGTCACCCCATCACTGACACCGGGTCACCCCGTCTCTGACACCGGGTCACCCCGTCACTGACACCGGGTGATCCCGTTACCGACACCGGGTCACCCCGTCACCGACACCGGGTCACCCCGTCACCGACACCGGGTCACCCCGTCTCTGACACCGGGTGACCCCGTCTCTGACACCGGGTCACCCCGTCGCTGACACCGGGT
>CM052899.1:174711876-174731476 GCA_028534135.1 Potos flavus | reverse complement strand
CTGACACCGGGTGACCCCGTCACTGACACCGGGTGACCCCGTCACTGACACCGGGTCACCCCGTCTCTGACACCGGGTGACCCCATCACTGACACCGGGTCACCCCGTCTCTGACACCGGGTGACCCCGTCACTGTCACCGGGTGACCCCGTCACTGACACCAGGTCACTCCATCTCTGACACCGGGTGACCCCATCACTGACACCGGGTCACCCCGTCTCTGACACCAGGTCACCCCAGGTGACCCCATCGCTGACACCAGGTCATCCCATCTCTGACGCCAGGTCACCCCATCACTGACACCGGGTCACCCCGTCTCTGACACGGGGTCACCCCGTCTCTGACACCGGGTGACCCCGTCTCTGACACCGGGTCACCCCGTCTCTGACACCGGGTCACCCCGTCTCTGACACCGGGTCACCCCGTCTCTGACACCAGGTCACCCCAGGTCAGGGCTTTCTCCGGCCTCACTGTCCACCCCCACTGTCAGCAGCGAGAGCCCCCCAACAGCCAGGCCGGCTCCACTCAGGGCCATGACCTCTCCTGGTCTCCCCGCAGGCTGTGTGCTCCCCGGCGCCTTTACGGGGGAGTGAACCCCGGGCTTCGTTCCCACTCCCCGAGGCCGGTGCCAGGCAGAGTGCGGGCTCATGCACGGTTAAGGAAAGCAGGGGAGGGGAAAACATGTATGGGAGTTCGGCCAGCTCTGTGCCGGCCTTGACAGTGGCCACAGAAACTGATCCTGATATCCGGGGTTGAAAGTTCAGGGGGGCAGAAGGCTCCTGTGGAACATGGCGAGGTCAGGGCAGTGCTTACAAGGACCCGACTGTCTCAGGGGGTAGTGAGCTCTCCGTCACCAGAGGTATGGAAGGGGGAGGGCTGGGCTATGGGACCCGTGTGTCTCTTCCGGCCTCAAGGAAGCCTGTGCTCTTCTCCCCGTCTTCCTGCTGGGGCCTCCTCCCCCCACATGCGGAGGCCCCAGGCAGGCCGGCTGCCCCGCCAAGCCCACCCTGGATTCCCTCTGTGGCTTTTCTGATTCCCTGGAAAATCAGCAGGGAACTGGGAAGCCTGAAGTCACACTGAGCGCCCAGCCTTAGCGACCCGGAGACACCCGCCCTGGGCCAGCGGACACAGGGGTCCCCTCGAGGCCACGTCCCCCATCGTGCCGTGGGGGTCCCCGCAAAGGCGTCGGCGCTACCAGATCCCGGGAGGGGCAGGCCCCAGGGTGCCTGGCCTTCGCTGATGGGCGGTCATTCCCGGCCAGTCCCCGCACATCCGACACCGTCACTGGACACTCGGGGCTGGCCGGTCGCAGGGGCCCGGCCGGTGCGGAGCAGCGTCCCTGGCGGGAGGGCGTCCTGGCTTGGCCTCCCTGGAGAGGCCGCGGCCACCCTCCCGCGGTGAGCGACAGCTTCATTTGAACCAATTAAAAGAGGGCTCATTTTGCTTTAAATTTGATTTGCGAGGGCAGGGCGCTCCAGGAAACGGAGAAGGGAATCGTCACAAACATTTTGGCTTTCTCGATCCTGGGTGGGGTGATCCTGGACAGTGGCTCCAGCGTTCGGAATCGCTTCTAGGACGACGAAATAAAAACCGAGCCAGCCTCTATCGGCACGGCGCGGGGACGGGGACCCTGTCGTTTCCCAGAGCGGCCGGGGTTTGACGGTGCGGATGGCATCAAAAATGATGAAGCAACAGGGGAAATGTGTGAATCCTGGGCCCGGCCCGACCTCAGCTGCTCAACGTTTCATCTCAGGGCTGCTCGCGTGGGGAAGGAGCGGGGACCAGCACAAATGGAAGCCACCGGCCTCCGAGCACGCGACACAGGGCTCGCCCCGAGCCAGCTTCCTCCCGGGAACATGAGGCTCATCAACCTCAAGGCTACGGGGGGCCCGTGGGGACTCGGCGTGGCTACAAGGAAGCGTCTCTTCATTTGTTCCCTCTCTGGAGCTCAGTTTGCTGGTCTGTAAAATGGGCCCGTCCTTCCCTGCTCGGCAGGAGGACGAGAAGGATGACAAGCAGAGGGGAGCCGGCACGCGGAGGGCTCGCGGCAGACGTCTGCTCCGGGGCCCACACCTCTCTGTTCCTTTTCATTATGATCCTCACTGACTTCCCTCTCTGGGTCTCCCTGTAAAGTGGGGAGGGGGTTCTCGAACGGGGCCACCCTTCAGGGATCTTCCATCCAGAGCTCTAGGAGGGCTGCGCGAGGTTCTTCTCTTTCCGTGGGTGCTGCAGTCAGTTAAGAGCTAATTAAGTGCAGGGCGGGCGGGGGGGGGGGGGGGGACCCGCCCACTAACGTTCGAACATGTGGCTTCAGCAGCCCGCGCGCACGTGCAGTGGAAAATCCCCCAGAGCCCCAGCGCCCAGCCCGGAGCACCTGCCTCTTGCTCCAAGAGCCGGTTGCAGGGCGTCCCCCCCGCAGGGCACCCCGGATGGCCTGGGACACAGTGTCCAGCCCTGTGGGCACGCCCTGGAGGCTCTCGGGGTCAGGAATCCAGGAATGATCCCGGTTGGGCATCTTTGTGGATGAGGAAGGACAGCCCTGCGGCACTGGAGGAGGCCCGCTCTGCCTGACCCCCCTTGGCCAGGACGGCACACGGTCCCCATGTTCAGAGCCTCCCGGGGCCCCCTCCCACGCTGGGACGAGGGGGCGGTGCCTGGCCCAGCCTTAGGGACCCACGGCTCCGGAGGGCTTTCTGGTGCCAGGTGCGTAGGCCCCCATGTCAGCCGCCGGGCCGGTCCCTCCCCAGTGACGGTTGGGCCCCACAGCCGTACCCGCCCTCCCCGTCCCCCCAACCCCCAGCCAGCCAGGGCCTGGCCCAGGGAGAGGCAGGCTCGGGGGTGTTGGTGGAATACGTAAGAAATAGCCCGGTCTGAGGTTCAGCTATCCCCCCCCCGCCCCCAACAGAGACCATGGCTCGAATCCCCTCTAGGGGTCTCCCCAGTCCTGCAAGGCCCCCCTCTAGAGGACAGTCCTCAGGATCAGGGAGGCCTGTGGGGTGGCCCCCAGTCCAGGCCTGGACAGGCTTCCACGGCCGCCCTGCGGGTCTCCGGCTTTGCCCATCCGCCCGGCGGCAGAGCCTCTCTCCATCACTGCCAGGCAGCTCGGACCACATTCTGTGCTCACCCAGGAGAGCAAGATGCCCTTAAACAGGGCTTTCAGGCCCAGCATTCCCCCCTCCCTGCACGGCGATCCTTATCTTGATAATAATAATCCCATTGTACCCCAGGCTTTCACTGGGAGCAGCAGCAAATCCGCTTGGCAAGAAAGAGGCACAATTTTGGTCCCCAGGGCTCTCTTTTGGCCCGTGCTGGCGGTCGGCTCTGCTGCCCAGGCAGACTTCAGAGCGTGACCCTGCACCCCCGGCCCCAGCCTGGCCAGGAAAGGCTGCTGGGAAGTCGGGTCGGGGTCATGCAGCGAAAGGACTCGGAATCCTCCGGGAGGGAGAGTCTCACCTGGGTCCCTCCCCTGCTCCTCAGCTCGGAGGATCTGGACGTCTACCATCCCGGGACTCACCCCTCCCCTCGCTGGGATCCCCCCTCCCACAGCACCCCGCAGATGCCCCCTGGCGCGCCGGGGAGGCTGCCCATCCCCAGCCACAGGCCGACACATGACCAGATGCCTGTGTGGTCCCACACAGGGCGTGGGGCCCGTGAGCGCCCTGGCAGGGCAGGGCACGGGGCATCTTCAGCCCGGCGGCCTCCCGCCTCTCCCCTGCATGCGGGGGTCCGGCAGGGTGGGGGTGGCTGGCGGTTGGCAGGGACGCAGCGATCGGCTTGGCCACGGCTGCCGAACCAGACTCAAGACGGGCCTGCAGGCGCGTGTGTTTTGATCCGAGGCTGCGCTGGAATATTTGAGTCCTGCCGACGGATGTGGTATAAAAACAGCCGGCTGCCAGCCCCGCCGGGAAGGACCGCATCCTCGCCAGCAAGTGCCGCGGCAACGTGTTCCCTCCCGCCCCGCAGCCCCACCCCCGGAGCCGGGGGCAGAGCGCGGAGAGCGAGCTGCTTTTCTAAAGTCTTCATTCTGCCTGCTCCGAGTAATTTTTTTTGAATTCCATACCGAGCAGTAATGGGTTATTTGGATTATTCCTTTTCCCCCCTTTTCTATGAGCTCAGCAATTGAATTAAAATTCAAGAATTAATTTAAACAAATGTATGTCTCTGTATGTCTCCTAAGAACCGCATCAGAGCTGGGCTGGGGCTGGGCACGGCGTTTGGGCCGACCCCCCACTTGGGGCCCGGCCCTCCTTGATCTTTTTGGGGGATGCTCCTTTATTCTGTCTGAGATCTCCCCAGAGCCCAAGGGGAGGCGTTGGGCAGAAAGGAGGCCGTGTGAAATGCTCCTCCAGCGGCGAGGCCCAGGGAACACCCGTGGTCACAGCACGCCGGAGCCGGGAGCCCGGGGCCTGGGCTCTGGAGCTGGACGTTTCGGGGTTCCGGGCGTGCCCCGCCCCCTCACACCTGTGGGACCCAGGGCTCAGGGTCCCCAGCGGCAGAACGGGCTCGGCAACGAGCCTGGGGTTGGACATGGAGATGCCCGTGTGTGAAGGAACTAGGCTCAGCGGACCGACCAGAGGTCCGGGCCCCCCACTCCCCGCAGTATAGAGCTCCCCCCGAAGACGATCTCCGGGCCCTCGGGGAGCCAGCAGCCTCCCGGCTGCGCCGCGCCGATGGAGACAGCGAGACTCCGAGCCAGCCAGCTGGCCCGTGTCCCTGCGGCAGGTCGGGGGAGAAACCAGGTTCCGGCTCTGTTTATCCAGCTGCAAAGTCGGCCTCTCCGGGCAGCAGTCACCCGCGGGCGGGGGACATGTGCTTGCTGGATGGGGTATTAAGCACCAGGCGCCGGCGGGCCCGGCGACAGCCCTGGAAGGTGCAATTCTCACAATTAGGGACCGAGCGGAGCGGGCTGTGCTGACGTTTCCGCGGGCTGCGTTCCACGCCACGTGCTCCTGCGGCAGACTCGGGGAGCATCCCCCAGAAGCCCCGTGTGGGGGTGTCGGTACCCCACGGCACCGAGGGGGCCCTCCTGCTCCATGGGAACACCAGGGCCAGCCGGGCCGTCCCCAAGGGAAGAAGGGTCTCGGGGGAGGGGCGCCCCCGATTCAGTTGGCAGGTGGGACCGCAGATCGGCCGTGCCCAGCGGGGCCTGAGCTTCCAACGACCAGCCCCCCAACTTCACGGAAGGGGTGCTGTGGCCCAGGGAGGGCAGGGGTCTCTCCGAGCCAGCTCAGCAATCCTGCGACAGAGCCGGGCCTCTGACATGGACACCCCGGCAGGCCGCCACTCAACGCTGACCGGCCATTCCCGCCCCCCGCCCCAAGCTCCCCGTCTCAGCTTCCCCACCTGCCCCGGAGCCTGAACGCAGCAGGCGTGAGTGCCCTCCCGCGAGCGAGCGTGCGCATGGTCCTGGGGCGTTCTTCCCAGGTGGGGTGTCCTGAGTACCCATATCTTGGGGTGATGGGTGGGGCAGCCGCAGAGGAAGGTTCCCCAAGGGACAGCCCCCACACGTTAGACCAGGGGAGGGGCCCGCCCTGGCTCCTATTTTGGGGGACGGCCCCTTGGGAATGAGAGGCAGGACCTGGGCTGAGCTGTCCTGGAGACATGCCCATGTCCACCCCAGGTCAAGGACAGATGGGTGGTGACCCAAGAGAGGGCTCAGCTGGCAGGTAGGCTGGCCAGGGAAGGGTACATATCAAAGGCGAAGAGGAGCCCGAGAGGTGGCGACAGGAGGAAAGGACGGTCACAGCAGGCTCTGCAGAACGAGCCCCCACCGGCCAGGAGTCTGCAGGCTCTGCAGAACGAGGCCCCACCGGCCAGGAGTCTGCAGGCTCTGTGATGGGGGCTGGAAGAGTCTGGGGGGGGGGCGCTCCACTTAATGCTGGCTTCTTCTAGCCATCCCTCCTCCAGGCTCAGTGCGGAGTGAGCACGGACACCCTAGGGTGCGGGGGAGAGTTGAGCAAGGGGACATGGCTTGGCTGCATGGGTGGGGGGGTTAGGGAGGACAGGCGGGGCCCAGCCCCCTCCCCAGCCAATGCAGATGGCCGCATCGTTTTTGAGCCTCGATGTTCAAAAACAGTAAGAAATTGCTAAAGGTCTCTGGTATGGAATAAGGACCTGGGGACTGATCTTGGCCTCCACCCCGTGCCATCTGTGGGTGGGGCCCCCTTCTGGGCAGCTCTCGCCCACCCTCCCTCCTCCAAAGCGGCAAACCCACAAAGCGTTCAGGGGTGGGGGACTGACCCAAAGTTACTGGGGAGAGGAGGCAGGCAAAATTAGAGGCTTGGATCACGAGAGCCCAGCTACCCTCCACTGGGGAGAGGCTCCCAGGGCAGGAACTGGATGGGGAGGCAGGGATGGGGATGAGGGTCTTGGATCTAAACTGGGACCCAATCTGGGAGGGGGTCTTGGTTTCTTTTTCCTCTCAGCCAATTACAGCACAAGAATTTTACCTTTCATATCGAAAAAAAAAGACCCCCCCCTTCTGCAAAAGGGGATGTTGGAATCTGGAGACCAAGACTGTCCTCCTTCCACCCCTGGGGGGGGGCGGTCAGGCAGGGTGAGGTCTGGAAGATACCCCCCCACACCCCCACTGGCGGCTTAAGGACTAACAGCTGCTCCCAACACTTAGATTACAAAGGTTTATTTAGAAAATAGTTTGGTTGTTTTGGCTGTCGTTTTTGGCAAACATTTAAATACTTTCAATAACCCAAGATTGTCAGTGCCTCTCTCCTCCCCCAAGACACCGCCCCCACTAGGTCCTGGGGAAGTCAGCCCTTGCTCAGACGGGGATCTGGGTAGCGGTGTGTGTTGGGGGGGCTCTTTTCTCTCCCGTTGCATTCACTTCTGCTGTCTGAGACCCTGACCTCACAGCCGCACCTCTGCAGGGGCCCCCAGGGCCGAATCGGGGCTCGAAGGCCCAGAAGCAGCCCTTTGCTGAGATGGAAAGGCAGAGGGGTCGCCCCTCTCTCCTCCCCCCTCCCCGGGGGCCCTGCCGTCTCGCAGCCTGCACTCCTGCCCTGCCGTACCCTCCCCTACGCCCTGGAGGTCAATCCATCCCTGGGTCTCTGGGGAAGCTGCCCCCGCTTTCTCCTGGGGGGTGGGGGGCAAGCCTTCCCACCACGCCGCCTGGAGCCGCCTGGAGCTGCCCGGGGTCTGCGCGGGACCGGGCCCGCAGCTCACTGCCTGAAGCCCCTTCTCCTGCGTCGGAAGAGGATGTGCTTAAAGGAACGCCGGAAGTCCTGGTTAAAGACGGTGTAGATGACCGGGTTGAGCGAGCTGTTGCAGTAGCCGATCCAGAAAAAGAACTTGAAGAGCGGGCCGGGCACCTGGCAGGCCTCGCGGCAGATGCCGTACAGGCTGTAGCTGAAGAAGAAGGGGAACCAGCAGAGCACGAACACGCCCATGACCACGGCCAGCACGAAGGTGAAGCGCTTCTCGCGCGCCTGGGCCACCTTGCGGCGGCACACGCTGCTGCGCGCCCGGCGGCGGCGCGACAAAAAGAACTCGACGGAGCGAGAGCTGGCGCGCGACAGGCGCCCGCCCGGCCCTGGGGACCTCGCGGCAGCCAGCGCGCCCGAATCGGTCGCCCCCGGCCCCGGCCCGGGCGCCGGCACGTCGGCGCCGCCCGCGCCCCCTTCTCCGGCCGCGCGCCGCCGCCCGCCCCGCCGCAGCGCACCCCGGCGCCGCCGCCGCTCCGCCGCCGCGCTGCTGTCCTCCGGGTCCACGTCGGCGCACGGGCGGCGCGGGGGCGCGCAGTGCCCGTTCTCGCCCGCGCCCGCCGCCGCACCCAGCCCGTTCTCGGTGGTCGGGGACGCCCCGTCGGGGCCCGCGGGCGCGCGCTTCTCGCTGAGCGTGCGCGTGCGCAGCTTGGCCACGCGGTAGATGCGCGCGTAGACCAGGCCCATGATGAGGCAGGGCGCGAAGAAGGAGCCGATGCAGGACGACAGGATGTACCACGTCTCGTCGTTGAGGCCGCACTGCGGGTAGGCGGCACTGTCGGGCCGGCGGTAGAGCGAGACGAGCGGTGGGAAGGAGATGACGGCCGAGATGAGCCACACGGCCACGATGGTCGCCTTGACGCGGCGCGGTGTGCGCTTCAGGTTGTACTCGACGGCCTGCGTCACCGACCAGTAGCGGTCCAGGCTGATGGCGCACAGGTGCACGATGGACGAGGTGCAGAAGAGCACGTCGAGCGCCAGGTACACGCCGCACCACACCTGCCCGAAGTACCAGTAGGCCATGAGCTCGTTAGCCAGGGAGAAGGGCATGACCAGCGTGGCCACCAGGATGTCGGCCGAGGCCAGCGACACCAGGAAGAGGTTCTGCGGCGCACGCAGCGCCCGGCTTGTCAGCACGGCGATCACCACCAGCACGTTGCCCACCACGGTGAAGACGATGAGGAAGCCCACCACGGCAGCCAGCCCCGCCACGGCGCCCGCCGAGTACTGGCCCGGGGGCGGCCCCCAGGCGGCCCCCGGCGCGGCGCCCGAGGCGTTGGCGGCCCCGCCGCTGCCCCCCTCGCCGGCGCCGCTCGCGTTGGGGCCCGCCGCCGCCGCCGCCGCCAGCGCCGCCGCCAGCGCCGGGGACGCCATGGTCCTCCCGCGAGCTACGCGGTCCTGCCTGGAGCCGGGGCGCAGCCGCGGCAGCTCGGGCGCCCCCCAGCCCGGGTCGGCGCCCGCATCGCCGCCTGCTCCCGGGGCGCGCCCGCCTGGGACCACGGCGCCCCGCAGCCGGCACTCGGCCGTGGTGGCTCCGCGGGAGAGCGGCGCGCCGGAGAGCGTGGCTGCCGGGCTCCCCGCAGCTGCCGCGCGCGTAAGTGCAGAGCAGGAGGCTCCCGGAGCGAGCGGCGACGCGGCGGCGGGGGGGAGGGGGCAGGTCCCGGGGTCCTCGCGCGGCCCCGCCCTCGGCCCCGCTCACGGGGAGCGCCCGGGCCGCGAGCCCACGGTGATGCGGCGCCCAAGCGGGCGTGCCCGAGCGGCCCCGCGGCCCCGGCGCCCGGCCGGGGCGCAGGCTGCAGGCGGCGGCGGCCCGGGCGCTCCGCCTCCCATCCGGCCGGCTAGGGCTGGGCGCACCGGGGCGCGGGCCGCCGCTCCTCCGGGCCCCAGCGCCCGCGCGCAGCCTCGGGCTCCAACTTTACTTTCCCGGGCAGGGCGCCGGCGCCGCCGCGCGTCCTCCTCCTGCTGCTCCGGGCGCGGGCGCCCCCCGCGGTCCGCGTTCGGCCGTGCGGGCTCCGCCTCGCCTGCCTTGCTCGCCTTAGCTGCGCCGCCGCCGCCTCCTCCTTCGCCGCCGCCGCCGCCGCCGTGCGCTCGGCGCGAGTGCAGTCGCCCGGCCTCGGCTTCCAACTTGGGTAGAGTTGCGCAGCGGGGCGGGCGCGCGGGGCGGGGCGCAGGCGGGCGGGGGCAGCCTGGCGGGCAGGCCAGCGCCGCCGGCCCGGGGGGAGCGGGCCCGGGAGCCGGAGCCCGCGGCCGCTTCGGCGAACCTGCCCGCGCGGCGCCGGGGAGGAGTCCGGGGCGGTGGCGCGAGGGGCGCGCGCACGGCGAGGGCGCCCCCTCCAGGGCCAATTGCAGTCTGCGGGACGGGGCTGAGTGCCGGCCGGCCTGGGCGGTGAGTTCCAGAAACCTGCTCTTTCTAAGACAAGAGCCTCCGAGCCTCCCCCGGGCACACGCGCACGCACACGCGGGCGCGCACACTCGGGCGCAGCACCGGTCGGCTCGGGGTCCGCGGCCTGATTGGAGAGCCAGAGACTCGCAGCCTGGCGGAGGACGCGACGCCGCCTGGGTGCGCAGGGGTCCTGCCGAGTGCGAGTCGGGCTCGGGTCTCTGTTCGATCTCTGGTCGGTGTTATCCGGGCGGAACCACGTCCCTGCCCCCGGCCTCAGCTGCCTTCCCTGCCCACTTCCAAGCGCTGCTGGAGCATGAATCATGACGGCGGTGCCAGTGGAAGGCCTGGGCAGGCTCCCAGGCGCTGCATCCATGTTGGCAATTATTGAAGTTTAATTCTCGTGCTCCGGGGCCCTGCTTTTAAAGGGAGGGAGGGATGTTCAAAATCACCACCCCTGACAAACACCCAGGATGAATTTCTCGGATGACGGGCGGGTTTGCGTGGGTGCCTCATTCCTGTGGGCTTAGGGGCAAGCTGTTAGGGTATCTCCCCTACCCCCGGCTTACCCCTGCCTTGTGTCTGTGTGCATTCATTCCGGGAACGCGCACTGTCGTTCCCCGTCGTCGTGCGCGAGCGCTGGTTCCCACGTCCAGGCAGCTGGAGGTCTGTGGGAGACAGACCCTGCAGAGGAGGTTGGAGTTCCCAGGCCCGGCATTTCTTGCTAGGAAGAGGGGAGGGCCTTTCCTCCCAGCAGTCCAGAGAAGCAGGCAGGCAGGCCAGCAGCTGTCCCTGCAGCCTCCGATGGGAGGGTAGGGGTCATTCCTGCGGCTGGGGGCCACGGGGTGGGACGCCTGTGGATTCTAGGAAGGTGTCACGGGGAAGGATTGGAGCATCCCCCTTAGTGATGTGTAGAAATGTGTGTGGCTTTGGCGCTGCTTCTCTTTTCTCTGAGCCCCAAGGCTCAAAGGGTCTTATAGTAGGAGAGCGCTGCTGTCTTAGCAGGGATGCCCGCTGGGAGCCCCAGCATGCTCGTTGGCCCCCTTACGCGGAGCAGGAGGGGTCAGGCCAGGGCGAGGCCAGCAATCAGGGATTCTGGAGGGTGGGGCTGCCCGAGGAGGGCCAGACCTACCGTGCCAGCCCTGGGCTTTTAGGCTTTTTGGCAGCAAAGCCATGACCGCTTGTGAGAGGCGCATGGCCCAGAGAAGGGAGAAAGCCAGCATCCCTGTGGAAGGGCCCGCTGGTCCGGGAGGCCTGGAGCGTGCCCGCAGGGAGGACCCGCACACATTTGCGTCCTCGGCAGTCGGCACACACCGGCCCGTGTCTGTAGCAGGTGTTTCGCCGCCTGGGACGGTGGGTGCCCCACACTGCCATGCTGCAGTGAATGCCCTCAGTGCCCTGGAGCTCATCCCCAAGGCTGGGAGTGGAGTTATCAAGGAAGGCTTCCTGGAGGAGGTGACCTCTGAGCTGCATTTGGAGAATGGAGGAAAAGTCATTAGGAAGTGAGAAATCCCTATGGATTGTGCTCCCTGGGGTTGGGGGAGGGGCTTTGCCCTGGAGGCAGGGGAACCAGAGGAGGATCCAAAAAAAGGAAGTGGGAGGAGTCAGGTGTAGGTTTGGGGGAGCTCCCTCCCCCACCAGCTGGCCAGCCACATGGGCCTCCTGCAGACCCTGGGGGTTCTTATCTTATGAGGAGCACTTTGGGGGATGCCTGGGGTGCTGGGACACCCAGGGTCCCGGCTGCCCTGGACATCTCACACGTTCATACTCAAGGGCAGCCGAGCATGAAGAATTTGGAGAAAAAAAGACGCAGAGCACCTGGGGCCCGAAGCAGGCAGGACTTCCCACTGCCCAGGAGCCAGCTCGCCAGGCCAGGCTGGGGACATCCGGAGTGCCTGGCCAGCCCAGTGACTCAGGCCCCTGGGGACGCCTGGCTGGCCTTTTGACCTCAGGACCGCCAGCAGCATCTCCCTGGCATAACCCGGGAGGAGGCAGGAGGAAGCGCCTCTCCTGTGGGTCAGGGCTCGGGGGGGAGAGGAGAGCTGGGTCCCCGAAAGCGTCCTCGGGGTGGAGAAGTCCTTGGCTGGGCTTTGGGGCTGCACCGAACAGAGACCTGCCTGTGTGAGAGGGAGGGAGGGACCGCAGCTGCTCGACCAGGAGCTGGCGAGGCCTCTTACCCCAGACATTGACAATGAGGCTTGACGAACCGCTCCTGATTATCCTGTAGCAAGCGAAACAGCATGTGCCTGGAAGGCTGCCTGTCCCCGCGAGTCGCTGGTGGGCAGGCCTGGGCTTGGCAGGACCCGAAGGGATGATAGGAAGGGTGTCGAAAGGATTCAGGCTGCACTGGTAGAGGGGTAGGGGTGAGGGCGCTGGGGAGAGCTGTGGGGCCTCTTAGAAGGAAAGTCACAGGGCCGGCAAGTGTCTTGGGGCCGCGGAGGCCAAGTTGCCCTTCCTCCCACCCGTGATGGGTGGGGCCCAGAGGGAAGGGCTGGTCCAGCCAGGGCCACACAGCCACGGGCCTCTGGGTCCTGGGCCCCGGGTGCTGTGAGAGGGAATCTGGGCGCACACCTCGGGTGTCGTGCTCTCGTATTCCATGAGCGGCCTCTGTCTGGGTGGATGGGGGCTTGTCTCCCTGAGCCGCTTCCCTGCACGCGGGGTATGCGTGCACACACACAGACGTGCACACGCGTACCCACATGTGAGTGCATACACAATCACGTGCACACATTTCTGGGCACACCTACACTGGCGTTACCACGTATGCACTGACGCTTATCCGTGCATGCTGCACACACGTGCACACACACACAGCCGTGTAAATTACATAGGACATTCGTGTGCATAGCCATGTGCACACACATGCACTTGCGTGCTTCCACAAGCAGCCATGTGTAAACACACTCGTGTATTCACAGGCTGCACACACACATATCCACGCACGTTCCTAGACACATATCCATACACCCGCATAAAATGCACATGTGTTCTATACACACATGTGCATAAATGCATGTGTGCCTCAAGTGTGCACATTTACGTATCGCACACATGCATGCGCATATACACACGTGCACGCACATGGCTGCACACGGCCACTCACACGCACAAGTGCATTTGCATGGATCAACATACGCACGTGCACATGTGCTCACCCCCATTCCCCCTCCAAGAGCCGCGCACGAGCAGAGCTGCCTGCGGCCTCGCTCCTCCTCCCAGGCTGCGGGCGGGAGGTATTTGGCTGCCCCGTTGCGGGCAGCCCTTCCCGGTTTCGGGCTGGGTTCTGCCACCACAGCCTGCTCACGTCCACCCGGCTCACTCAGATGGCTCTTCAGCCCACTCCCTCCAGGCTGCAAGCCCGTTTGTCCCCGCCCGCCGTGGACTCGGGGCCTTCGCCGTGCTCGTCTCCAGGCTGGCAACCCCCGGCCTCTTCTATCCCCAGGGCTCTTCCCTTCCTTCTGAATGCGTTGCCCGAGATGCCCCAGCAGGCTTCCTCGACGTTCCAGGCTAGACCAGGAGCCCGTTTCGTCGCTGGCCTCCTGTGTGCCTGTCAGCCCCCCCGGACCCCGTCCCTCTCCACGGCAGGCTCCTGAGAGCAGGCGTGTCTCCTGCACTGCCCGGTGCGGGGCCCAGCTGTGGCTCACAGTCGGGGCTCAATCAAAGCTGGCGCAGGGGTGGGGGGTGAAGGGTGCGTTCAGGAATCCCATGAAGGTCCTGAGGTCCCCCGAGCTCCTTGGCCGGGCTGCACTCCTGCGCTGTGCTTGGCGCCGGTGGTGCCTGGCAGAGGGCAGGGGGGCCTCGCGGGGCGGGCTGATGCCTCCCCCGGGGGCTGCCAGTGCCGGACCCCTGGGCCCCCCACCCAGCGGCCCCTTTCTGCCTCCGTTCTGTGGAGGTTGCTGGTGCTGGATGCGGAGGTAAGCTCCTGCTCTTCTCTTCCTTGCTGTCTGGCAGCCTGAGAACCCCTTGCCTCCCGCGGCCTCAGTTTTCCCATCTGTAGGGTGGGGGTATTGGACTGGATAGTTCAAGGTCCATGCCACATCTGCCGCCACTGGGCCGTGAGCTCCCGGAAGTGGGCGTTGCAGCTGGTCTCCTGTGCCTGGGGGGCCTGCGGGGGGGGGGGGGGAGGCCGGCAGAGGACCTCCTCCACTTTTCTAGCAGGTGCGGCCCCGGAGGGAGACGGGCCCGGCTTCCTAGTCTCCAAACCAAGAGGACTCGTTTCCTCCTTCCAGCCGAGCTGAGGATTGTCCCCGCCCCCCTCCATGTTTATTTGAAATTTCATTTTTAAAGACAGGCAGGGAAAAATGAGGCTCGCTTCTCTGCCTGCCCCTCCCTGAAGAATTCCAGAACCACTTTGTCTTGTCAGAACACGGCCTGGTTCTGCTGGCCCGGGGCCTGGCTCTCCGCGCACTAACCCGCAGACCAAATCCATTGCAATATTGATCACATTGATGGGCTTGGCACCGCTGAGTTCTCACAGAGCTGGTGGAAGTCCCCTCTGGAGGGAGACCTGCCCCAGGGACCATCTTTGATGATTTGCGATGAGTGTAATAGAGGAAAGCGGTGGGTCAGCACGCGTCTCCTTAAGCACCGCTGTTTACCTCCCTCAGCCTGGGGCCTGCTGGAGCTCGGGCTCGCCCCTGGCCCCTGCCCATCCTGGCTGCTGCAGCCCCCTCCCGTGGCTTCCTGCCCCTGGCCTGCCCCTCCGCCCCCCGGTTCCAGGCTGGACGGGGTCCTCCCTGTCGGGCTTGCTGCTGCCTAGGTGCCTGAGGCTGGCATTCAAGGCCCTCCTCGGCCTGGTCTCCAGTCTGGACTCTCGGGTCGGGCCGACCAGGTGTCCCCACATGACCTTGGGAAGCCGTCCTTCCTTTCCAAGCCTCCCCGGCCTGTAGATGTCAATAACAGGGTCCTGCCCCAAGGGCGGATGTGCAGGCTTTGGGGAGCAATGTCCGTGGGGCTCTCCGAGCCCAGGGCCTGCTCCCCACAGGGGCCGGGCCATGTCCGCGCGTCCCGGGGCCTGGAGCACAGGGTCTCACCTCTGCTCATGGCACACCCGAGCATCTAGGAGACCCACCCGCCCCAGCACCGGGCTCCTGGGACCCACCCCCCGCAGGACCGCTGTGAAACTTCCAGATCCAGAGCCCACCCTGGCCACCCTCCTGCCCTCAGCTGCTATGCCCAGGCCCCCAGAGCCCCCCGCCCATGGTCGCCACCATCAGGGGGCGTCTCCCCCAGGCCAGGCCTGTCCTGAATAGTCCACGGGTGCTGGGCCCAGTTCACCCTCTTTGGAGGCCTTGCCGAGTATCCGTGTGATCGTCCTATTCCGCAGGAGAGGACGGTGAAGCCCGGGGCCCCGGGACGCTGTGGCTCCCCTCCATCCCGCCATGATGCCACTAGGCACCCACTGGCTTTTGCCTTGCATCTGCCTCAGCAACTGGCTTCCGGTGGGGGGTGTGGCCTCAGAAGGGCTCTCTTGGGAGTGACCGCCAAGCCGAGGCCCAAAGGTGGAGCCTTTGAGACCTGGAGTGACCCTGTCCACGGGTCTGCCCGCCCACCAGGGGACCCTTCCCTCTCCCCCTCCCCCAGGGGCAGATTTTATTTCCAGCCCTTTATGTCACTTCCTGAAGATTCGGCATCTGTGCAGCAGGCGTCTCCTGGGCTCCTGCTCTGTGCCAGGTGTGGAGAGCAAGGTGCTACTCGGGCCCAGCACAGGGGACAAGGCATAGGCAGTGACCACCTGGCAGGCACCAGAAGAGGGAGGAAGTGAGTGGCAGGGCCCAGGGGGCTTCTGACCTGCCTGGGGGCTTGGCTAGGACTTTCCGGAAGAAGGAGGGCCTCAGCCGAGATTGGAGGATGGGAAGGTAGCAGCCCATCCAACAAGAAGGCTGAGGAGTTCGTTCTGGGCATGCATGCGGTGTACCCAGCCCCCAGCACTCACTGCCTCCTGGCCCACGGAGCCCCCAGTGACCCAAGCCCTGGAATGATCCCCAGTCCCTGATTGTGACTATGATGGAGTGTCACTGCCTTAGTTAGTCCCCTTATAATAAGTTGACTGTGAATTAATTAAAGGAGATTATCCTGGGTGGGCCTGACCTAATCAGGTGAGCCCTTTGAAAGTATCAGAGATGTTCTGCGGGCCTCTAAGACGAAGCAATGTCATGAGAGAGGGGTCCAAAGATAGGATCTAAGAGGGTCTCTAGTGGCCGAGAGTGGTCCCTGGCAAACAGCAACCGGAAAACAAGGACCATGACCTCTGGGAACTGGATTGTATTGACAGCTGTGTGCGCTTGGAGGGGCCATGGGCCTCAGGGAAAGCTCAGTCTCGGCTGACGCCTTCATCTCGGCCTTTGGACCCCAAGCAGGGGACCCAGCCAACCTGCACCTGGACTCCTGGCCCCCAGAAACTGTGACATAATAAATGTGTGTCATTTTAAGCTAGCCTGTTTGTGTAATTTGTTACACAGCCTTGATAGCTAATACACCCCCGTACCCAGTTTGTTCTGGTGGAGGAATAGCAAAGGGCCCAGGGATGGGGGACCCCTTCCCAGCACTGAGGAAAGAGTCATGCTGCTAAGCCTATTACGATGGGCCCATCTCCCTTCCCCTGTGGCTGGAGGAGAGGCCGCTCGGGCAGTCCCAGCTAATGTCACCTCCTTGATAATGAGCGTGAAATGTACACGAAGGGCCGCTGCCTTTCTTCCTGTTTGGTCGTGCAGGTGCGGGGGTGCGAGGTCCAGAGCCGGCAGCTCTTGGGACCCAAGGAGCTGGACATGGGGACGGTGACGGGGGGGAGGAGCCGGGGTCCTTCATGCTTTGTTCTGGAGTCTCCAAGCGCACCCACCCGCGGGCCACCCTTGGCCAGGCTTCCTGCAGAGGGGATGCTAAGTGGCCTTGCTGTCTGAGCCCCTCGAGAGGAGGTGCTGTAGATGGGGGCTGATCGTGCCCTGACTGATTCGCAGTCCCCGGCCCCCTGCTGCCTCCTCTGAGCATCGCGGTGTCATCCGTTACGAAATACACACCCCTCTGAGCCCTAACTGCCCCAACAGGGACCTGCAGGTGGCATTCAGCCGCGGACCGTGAGATGCGGTACTATCCCAGAGTGGACCCTAAATGGAGGAATGAGGGCCCTGCCAGGTGAAGGAGACAAGGGAGTCAGAGTTAGAGCAGACGTGATATCAGGGCACCTTCTAGATGTCTGTGGAAGCTGGAAAAGAACCAGGAAACGGGTTCACGCCTGGAGCCTCCAGGAGGAACCAGGCCTGTGGACCCATTTTTACACTTCGGCCTGCAGAACTAACTGTAAGATAACGAATGTGTGTCCTTGTAAGCTACTGTGTCCTATCGTTGCTTCCAGCGACAAGAGGGAATGAATATGGAGCCTGTAGGTGTTTGCGGCGTGAATGCATGAATGAGCGTGGCATCCCGGCGTGCGCCCAGGGCCCCCGCTCCCATCGTGAAGCCTGTCTCCCCACGCCCTCTATCGCTGCAGCCCCACGTAGGATTCAGGGAACAAATCTGGAGGAAATGGTTCATGAAACGAAAGCAAGTTCGCGCCACAATCTTTGACTCTGACGGTAGCAGGTACAAGGCTGCAGAGCGAGAGAGAGTTCAGAAATTTTTGTTTTGTTTTGTTTGGCTCTGTTTTTTCCAGCTTTTTCAGAAAATGCAGGGGAGCCCTTGACGTGTTTGGGAAAATAAGTGAAGAATGCTCACATGCACCCTGACCCTGCGAAGTTTCCCCAGCTTCCTACAATGACCCCGATTCCCAAGTATTTCTGGAAGGCAAGGAGGCAGGCCCAGCAGCGTGTGCCGCGGGCAGGAGCACGGGAACATTTGTGTTGGAACCTGGACACCGTGAGCTCGGGCTCTGCAGGATCTGCTATGTTTCATTCTTGAGATTTCCCCTCCCAGAAGGGCTCTGATAGAAACCAGAAGTTTGTCTCTGGAGGGAAGGGGGCCGGCCTGGGATTTATGATTGGGAGGACAGGGGACAGGCGATGCTGCAGTAACAAAGCAGCCCGAAACACAGCGGCCGGAGTGGATGGCGGTGATTTCTCCCCCGCCGAGTCCGGGCAGGACCCTCAGGACTGCCGGACGGTGTGGAGGGTACTGGCGCCTTCCGCCCTCTCCTTGGCTGTCCCCAGCAGGCACCTTCAGGTCTGGACTGGCTGGTCCAGTGGGGGGGGGGGGTGGCGGGTGGGCATTGCCATGACACCCACAGTCAGCCCTCAGCCCGGTGGGATGGGAGGGCATGGTCCTCCGAAAGCAGGGCATCCTCCTGGGGAAGTTGCACACAGCCCTCATGCTCACATCCCATTGGTCAGAACATGGTCAGATGTCCATACCTACTGCAAGGGAGGCTGGGAAATGTAGTCTTTACCAGGGCGGCTATATGCCAAGATAAATGCAGGGAGGGTTTCCAACCTGGGAACTGTGGACATTGGGGGCTGGGACCTCTTTGTTATGGGTGCCGGTGAATTGCAGCATGTCTAGCCGCATCCCTGGACTCTTTTGACTAATGCTAGGAGCACGGCCCCTCCCCAGCCCCGAGTTGTGATGACCAAAATTGTTCTCAGATATTGGCGGGTGTCCCCTGGGGGCATCATCACCCAGCCGAGAACCACTGGGCCAGATCGAGGTCCCCAAGTCCAGCGTTCACCGGGCCAGGCTGGAGCAGAGGAGCGCTGGGGCGGGGCTGGGCTGGGCTGGGCCTGTGGAGAATGCCCCGGGGTCGCGGTGCCAGGCGGGGGTGGGGGGGAGGGCAGCTAACCCTCCCTCCACCCTGCAAGGTCTCACACAGGAACAGGACAAAGATCTGGATTTTCATGTGAAATATAATAATTGCTTGCTGATAGCATCTAATTAAAACAGGAAAAAAGCTGTGTGGTTGTTAAGGATTGAATTGTATTCCCCAAAAGGTGTGTCTATGTGCTCACCCCCCAGGGCCTGGGAGGGTTACCTGATTTGGAAATAGGGCCCTGGCAGACTTCCTCGGGTTCACCGAGGTCATCCTGGACCGGGGTGGGCCCCGATTCAAAATGGCCGGTGTCCTTGTAAGAAGAGATGTGTGCAGCAGGGCACGCGAAGACAGAAGCTAAGGCCGTGCTCCAATGCCAGACTGAGCCTCTGGGGCCCCCCATCCCAGTTTGGCAGGCCGGTGGGCAGGTCCCGAGCCCCGCTGTACAAAGCGGAACGCGGAGCCATGATCCTTCTGTCTGGGGCTCACGGGGACGGTGAGATGGACCAGCTAAACAGCCCAGTCACAGGCCTCCACAGTCTAAGCCCGTACCCCCCACGGAACCTGGCCCTGAGCAGCACGCAGGAGTCCCCTCCCGGAAATGCTGGGTCCCCCTAGACCTTCGGTCTCCTCATCTAACATATCAGAGAATCAAATTTGCTTGGGACTGGACAAGGCCTCCCTAAGGGAGTGGTGCTGAGTGAGGGTGCCAGCCCGCCATCGATCGTGCCTGCTGTTCACCAGGTGACCTGAGGAGTGCCTGCGGGGGCTGCGACCTGGGGATCCACCCGCGGACAGGCGGACTCCTAGCGCCTGAAACTGCCCAGGGCGCCAGAGCGCTGGCCAGCTCGGAGCTCTCTGCACACAGCGAGCCCGCCTCCGCTCTGCAGGGGGCTGGGCGGCGTTGATTAAGGTTGGGGTTAGGATTTACTTGGGGTGGAGGGTCTGAGTGAGTTAGAGATTAATTGGATTTTAGTTGAGATTTGCATTGGGGTTATGTTTGTAAACAGAATTTGTGTTGCAGTGGGTTGCGGTAAATTTGGGGGCTAGAGCCAATATTTGAGAAGTGGTTTGCATCAAGATTGGGCCCAATGTCAATTTAATACGAGGATTTGGGTCAGGGTGGGGGTCAGAGTAGGGGTTGGGATGGGGTCAGGGTCAGGGTTGGGGTTGGGGGTCAGGGTGGGGTCAGGGTGAGGGTCAGGGTGAGGGTCAGGGTGGGGGCGGAGAGGGGGTCAGGGTGAGGGTTGGGGGGTGGGGAGGAGGTCA
>CM052899.1:174694907-174711376 GCA_028534135.1 Potos flavus | reverse complement strand
GAAAAGGACGCGAATCCCGGGAGGAAGCGAAGACCTCCTTTTCCTCGCCGAGGAAGCGCACTTCCCGGCTCCCGAGCAGCGGACAATAACAGGAAGCCCCGCGGGGCCCTGGGGGTCGGCAGCCTTGCCCTTGGCTCCAGACCTTCTTGGATGAGGCGCCTGATGCTCGGGCTGCTTAAGAGGGAAACCAGGTGCATTTCGGAAACTGAAAGCAGCATCCCTCCGCATGGCTGCAGAGTGAGCTGGTGTCCAGGAGGGGGCGACATGCCGCGGCCCCGCCCCTGCAGGCTGGTCCCCAGGGCTGGGAGCCCAGGTGGGAGGGGAGAAACACTGGGTCCCAAGCTGCAAACCTGGGCGTCACCCTCCTCCCCCATGATGGCCTGGCCAATGGTTCCCATCCTCACCCCTCGTCGGCGGCCTGCGGGAGCTGCCCGGAGCCAGACCAGGCTGGGCTTCCCCGCCGGCCTCCCTGTTGGCCCATAGGGATCCTGTCAAAATCCGCTCAGCTGCCTCTTCCAGGAAGCCCTCCTGGAAGACACCTGAAGACTCTCAAGATCCCTTCACGGGGAGGGAGGCTCATCCCTCATTCTCCTGGGGGCCTGTGCACGAGCTTAGGGCTACTCGGGGCAGAGACCAGAGGCTTCGCCTGCAGCCTCGCAGGCTCGGCCCCGGGTGGAATCCTTCAGAGGGACTGACAGAAGCATCCATGAGCGAGTGATGAGCGAGCTGGCAAGGAACTCCGGGAACCCCGGGGGGGGAAACCCTACCCTACGTGCATGTTTGCAGACCCAGCGCTGCCCCAGCTGCCCCGTCGCTGGTCTCCCTGTGGGGTCCCGCCGCCCTCCCCCTGCACGCACAGCCGCCTCCTCCCAGTGACCCTGCACGTGCGCCCCTGCTCCTGACCCTGCACTCCCCTAGGCCAGGGAAGCTTCCAGCAAAATCCGAGGGCTGCGATGTGGCCGCTAAGGGCGCTTCCCGGCCGGCTCTCACCCCTCCCCCATCAGCCACACGGCGCCTGCTGTGACGTCCCCGCTGTACGGGCCCAGGGCAGGCTCGGGTCAAGGGCCAGAAGTCCTGTGGGCCGCTGAGCACTCTCTGCCTTCTCTGCCCTCCGGCTCCCCGGGCACATGCCGTTCCCTGCGGGTCTCTGGTCGGAGGCTGCCAAGGGCAAGTACTCAGGTGGGGTTTATAGGTCAGAGGGGCGCGACCCGTCCCTGCCCCCTGGACACAGGTGGGAAGCCTCATGGGCTTGCTCAGACCCGATGCTTCCCCAGCCCGCCTTCCCGGGGATGCCCCCGTGCTTTCCCCGCAGCCTCCCGACCCCGACCATCGCATCCTCAGTTCTTGGCGACTTTCCCTGAACATCAAAGGCGCGTGGAGCCTTCTGGAGTCAGCTGGGAGATAAGCAGAGAGTCTGAAACCGGCCAGCCTGAGAAGCGGGGACCCAGGCCCAGGGAGGGGTCGGGCTGAGGCGGGCACCACACACACCCACGCAGCACGGCTCCGGACCCCACACTCCCAGCACGCGACACACGGGGTGCCCAGGGGAAACCAGCCACGGAGAAAGGGGGGGCAGGCCGGAGCAGGCGCTAGGTCCTGGTGACGGCGTGCTGGGCCACACGCGGGGGGACCAGATCTGCATTTGTGCGCCCCGCAGCCCCGGACCCACAGGCCCCCCTCTGCCTGCTGTCTCCAGCGGGAAGTCCGCAGGGACCGGCCCTGCGGGGCGCGGGCGCTCACGTTGGCGCGGCGGCGTGCAAGCCGGCCTTGGGAAACCCGGGCCCTCGTCTAATTCAGCCATTAGGAGCCAGTATCCACGGAAACCACTGACTCACATCCTCGACACAGAGGAATACTTATTCGGTCAGCAGGGCAGGGGGCTGGGGAGTCGGTTTTGGAGGACCCGCTGAGGCCCCGACGGTTCACCTGCAGGATCCCATCATCACAGCCCCGCCCACCCCGAGACGGTTCTGGTCGCCCCTCTGTATGGGAGAAGCACAGCGCAGAGCAATGCAGGCACCCGACCAGACCCGGTGGGCGGGACGGGAACCCAGACCGTCTGGCCGGACCTGCCGGCGCCTGCTACAGCCCGAGCCCTCGGGGAGGTGGGGTCACCGCCTTCTGCGTCCTGGACACCCCGGCGGTTACGTCCGGGTCACCTCTGCGCGACGGCCATGGGACGCTCAGAGTTCATGTGAACCTCCCGTGCCCTCGTGGGTCGTCTGTGACCGGGTCTGGTCACGGTCCCCAGTCCCTCCCGGCCGCAGACACTCCCGCTCACCGTTCTGAAGCTGGAGACCGAAGATCAAGGTGTGTGCGTGTGGAGGTTCCGAGCCGTGAGGACCCTCTTCCAGGTTCTGGAATCTTCTCGCTGAGTCCGCCCCAGAGGGAAGGGCTGGGGGCTCTCTGGGGCTCTTTCACAAGGCACTGGCGCTGTCCTTGGGGGTCCACCTCGGAACGCAAGCTCCTGCTGGAGGGCCCACCGCCTCCTCCCATCGCGCCGGGGCCGGGACTTCACCACGGGAACCGGGGGGGACACAAACATTCAGACCCCAGCTGTGCCTCCTGAGGCCGCTGAAAACACCACCAGGGCGGGAGCGTGTCCGGGGTCTGGCACCGTGCCTGACACACAGAGGAGCTCCGCCAGCACTGCTTGGGAGGACGAAGGAGAGCTAGGCCTCGGAAACATCCCGGGGGCTCTCCCGGGGGCTCGCGGCGGCAAGGAGCACATGTCATCGGCCGTCTGTGTCTGGACACCTCGCGACGCCCCCTCCCTCTGTGCTTCTGCATGTGCTGCTGTGTATGGCGTGGGAGGGCCCACGGGATCCCTGCCCGGTGCCCAGGCGGTGGTCCAGGGCTGGGACCCAGCGCCCAGAGCCCCAGCGGAAACCCTGGCCCTCAGCAGCATGGTGGCCCGGAGCCGTGCCCCGGCTGGGTTCGAGGACACCTCGCTGCTTCCCAGGTGCTGTTCAGAGGCGACCTGTCAGCAGCTGCACCTGACAGGTCCGTGTGTGTGTGCGTGTGCATGCGTGTGTGCGTGCGTGTGCGCTCATGTGTGTGTGTGCGCGTACGCATGTGCGTGTGCGTACGCATGTGCGTGTGCGTGTGTGTGTGTGCGCACGCAAGTGTGCTCCCCGAGGACTGGCTCCCAGGAGCCACCCGGAGCACATTCGCGAACAATCTGTCTCCCATGAACGTGCACTGAGTGACAGGGCGTGGGGGCCCCTTCTCAGGCTGCACCCCATTTCCGAGGTCACTGCCCCGCACCTCGGTCCTGGGTGACGTTCTCTAAAAGGAAACACGTTCATTTCGACCGGCGTTGCCGGCCACCTGGAAGGTACTATTTGGTCCGTGAGTCTTTCAAAGTCGGGGTCCTCTGCGAGAACACCATCTTTGCTGGTGGGAGGCGCGAGGTCACGGGTATGTCCCCTTCATCTACCGTGTGGGACGTGGGGTCCTGGCTCGGCCGCGTCCCTGCCCGGCCTCCTCTCCTGCACAGGTGCGTGCGGCCGAGCCCGCGACAGCTCCGCCAGGGAGGTCCGGGGTCCACGGCCCGCGGGGCGAGCCCCCAGCTGGGAGGGCTCTCTGCCCGCTGCCTCCTCCTTCTCAGTGGGGCCATCTGGCAACACCGGACGTGAGCAGCGCCCCCCACAACTCGGAAGTGCGCTGCTGGGCGTGGGTGCTCCGAGCTCCAGCCCGGGGGGACCCCAGGAACGGCCAGGCAGACCCCGGCCTGATTCGGATCCCCAGGGACGGACCACAGTCTGAGAAATTCCCGAGGCTTATAACCCTTTGATCCTACCTCGTCTTCACCACAGTCCAGCAAAATACACAGTATAACCAGCCCCCCGCCTTTTCAAACTGTCTGACAACTTCATTAAGGCATAATTTGCAGAACGTAAATCTGACCCATTACGCGTGAATGTCAGGACCGCTGTGCGGACCAAACGGGGTCCGGTCCGTAAAGGAAGTCCCGGACACACGGGGTCCGTTGTTAGGGCAGCTGGTGACTGTCCTCGCTACGCACGTTGTGTGATTCTCACGGGGGGCCGGGGCGCTGGTCAGGGAGTGCGGGCCGGCGGCAGAGAGCAGAGATTTACACACCCGCGATAGCCCGCACCTCAGTTTACACTCGGTGGGAGAGAAGGTTGTTGCTTTTTTTTTTCTCCTGTTACCATTTCATTTGGAAATAATTTCCAACTGCAGAAAAGTTACAAGAACAAAAATAGTACAGTGAACACCATATACCTTTTACCTGCATTCAATTATCGTTAGCATTTTGCCCCATTTATCATTTGCTGTCTTCCCTCCCTCCTCCCTCCTCCTGCCTCCTCCTCTCCCTCCTCCTCCCCTTCCTCCTCTCCCTCCCCCCTCCCTTCTGCCTCCCCCTCCCTCCCTCCCTCTCCCTCCTCCCCTTCCTCCCTCTCCCTCCCCCCTTTCCTCCCTCCCCCGGCCTTCCCCCCCTCCCCCGCCTGTCTCCCTCCAAATGGGGGCCTGTGATTTTTCTGGACTGACTCAGACCAAGCTGCCTGCATCGTGGCCCCTCAGCCCTGAAGACCGGGCTGTGGTCGTGCAGAGCCACAGAGCGGGGACACCTGTGTGCGGGGCCGCACCCGTAGTCCCATCCTGCCAGCTGCCCTGACAGCCCCTTCACAGCCTTCCCATCCAGCCCAGGACCACTCTAGGGTCAGGCGTTCATTCGTCTTGTCTCTCGGGCTTCCTTTCATCTGGAACATTCCCATAGTCTTTTTTCGTCGTTTATGTCACTGACATTTTTGAAGGCTACGGTGCTTTTCTTAATAGAACAGTGCTTGTTTTAGGTTTTCGGATGTTCCCCGATGATTAGATTCGGCGTACACTTTCTCAGCTGCAGGGACGCACAGATGATGTATCTTCCTCCAGGTTCCTCATCCAGAGCCCAAGAGGCCTCTCACTGGTGGTGTTATTTTTGATGAGCTGGTCAAGGAATTGTCTGAGTTGTCTGCTGTGTAATTACCCTTCATTTCCTTGCAACTGATGAACAGTCTGAGACAGACACATTAAGACCATGGAAATAGTCTCGCTCTCACCAAAACTTCCCCCTAGATTTAGCTCCATTAATGATTCTTGCTGATCCAATCTTTAGCTGCAAAATGTTGATTTTCAAACCCAGCACTTCCCCCATTTTAAGAAATTGGCTTCCATCACCCTACTGTAGCCACATCTCTCCCATCTCTTCTGCCAACCACCCACCCATCCATCCACCATCCATCCATCCATTCATCTACCCCATCCATCCACCATTCACTATCCATCCACCATCAATCCATCCACCATCCATCCATTCATCTACCATCTGTCCATTCATCCATCCACCACCCACCCATCCATCCATCCAACCATCCATCATCCATCCACCACCCATTCATCCATCTACCATCCATCTATCATCTATCCACCGATCCATTCATCCACCCATCCACCATCCATCCAACCATTCATCTACCATCCGTCCATTCATCCATCTACTACCATCTACCATCTATCCATCCATCCATCCACCACCCACCCATCCATCCAACCATCCATCTCCATCCATCCATCCATCATCTGTCCATTCATCTATCCATCCACCATCTATCCATCATCCATCCATACATCCATCCACCTATCCACCATTCATCCATCCATTCATGTACCATCTGTCCATCCATCCACCCACCACCCATTCATCCATCCACCATCCATCTACTATCTATCCATCCATTCATCCACCACTCATCCATCCATCCAACCACCCATCATCCATCCATCCATCCGTCTATCCACCATCCATCCATCCATTCATGTACCATCTGTCCATTCATCCATTCACCACCCATTCATCCATCCACCACCCATCATCCAATCACCATCCATAATCCATCCATCATCCATCATCCATCCATCCATCCATCCATCCATCCATCCATCCAACTACCACGATCCATCCATCCCTCCAGCATCTATTCATCTATCACCATCCATCCATCTACTCATCCATCTACCAACCATCCATTGATCCATCCATCCATGTATATACGTATCCATCTATTGGTCTCCCATCTACCTACCCACCCACCTACCCATCCTCCACCATCAGCAGGAGCATCTACAAGCCATCTCATTATTCTGGTGCTCAGATCACTCTGCACTCTGGCTAGAGGAGCCTCACCAAGTTGGCTCCTGAGTCTTTGTGACACACCACCGTTTTTTTTTTTTAGCACCTCCTTAATTTCTGGTATAATAAGATGTTCCAGTCTCATTTTGTGCTTTTCCTGCCCAGTCCTAGAATCAGTCATTTCTCCAAGGTGCCTGTGTTCCTTTAAGTGGGAAATGGATTAGAAACCAAGCTCTGGGAGCCCAGAGTCCCAGCACAGGGTCCTCCGGCCCTTGGCAGGCCAACCTAGGAACTGCGTGTACATGCACACGTGTGCACGTGCACACACGCAGACGCACACATGCAAAGCCCCACATGTGCACGTCTCCGAAATCACGACTTCGCATGGAGAACTCTGGTTCAGTCCCTCTCCACAGGGGCTCTTCCTGCCCTGCCCGTGCCATGCTTGCCCCCCCCCCCAACGACACGATCACGTGGCCTCCTGTGTGCAATCCTGTAATATACCCACGGTGTCTTCCGAGCTGCTTTGTCCATTTCACTGGGAGAGGAAAGAGTGACGCCCCTACACGGTCTCCGGACGTGTGTGCAGTGTGTGCACTTTCCCCACCTCTCCCCTCAGACCGTGTGCAGGACGGCGGGTGTACAGATAAGTACTGAGCTCCCAGGGTACTTGCACTCGTTTTTTTCTCTGGCCGTTCTTTATGTGCAATAGAGTCGAGTTTATTGTTTTCCAGTTTGCATTCGGCATTCCTCCCTCACCCCGGCTAACGGAATCGCATTGAGCTGAGTGGATTCTGCAGAATGTGAACATGCTTCCCAAAGCCAGCACTGCGGGAAAGGCCTGGAGCTCACCTGATCGCTTTCCCGTGTGTCTTCTTTCAAAGACGGGCAGGTGCGTGTGCATTTTCTTACTCCTGTTTCTTCATTGCACACAAGGCAGCACACTATGCGTCCTGTGCTGTGCTTGGTGTTTGTCACTGGAGAATATACTCTGAGAGCCCCCCACCACCCGGCGAGCCCCCCTCAGCTCCGTCCCTGCGGGGCCCACCCACGTGTGCGCAGTTTGCTCACCACACTCCCCCCTGCAGTCACAGCGCGTCCACCGACGAACAAAACCGTAAGATGTCTCAAGCGGACGTCGTGATGGTCCGATGCACGGACACACCGTGGAAAGATACGCCATCGACTTAACCGACCCGTCTGTCCCCTCACGTGTTTGTCTCATATTTATCTCTGTTTTGGGTGAGATTTAAGCTCCACTTTCTTAGTAGATTTCAATTCTACAACTCGGTGACGTCAGCTGCGGTTGTCGCGCTCCACACGAGGTCCTCAGACCTCATCCGTCCTACACGTGAAAGCCCCCAGCGCCAGCCGCCACCCTCCTGTTTCTAGGAGTCTGGCTTTGTTTCGGTTTCCGTTTCCACACCGAAGGGACGCCGCGCAGAAATAGTTGTTCTCCATCTGGCTTAGCCGCTCAGGAGATCGCTGCCCCGGTCCATCCGGGTCGTGGCGGTTGCCCTCTTTCTCGCGGCGGGGACCACTCGGCCGTGCACCTGCACCGCGGCTCCGCCCCTCCTCTGCGGGGCGCACACCGGGATTGCTCCCCTGTCCTGGCCGGTGTGCGGGTCCGGCGTGGACGTCCTGTCCTCGTTCCCTTTGGAGAGGGACCCAGCCGTGGGATGGCCGGAGCAGAGGGAGGCTCTGTCTTCAATGTTTTCGGGAGCCTCCATCCTGCTGGGCAAAAGGTCTGCACCATTTCACATCCGCCCAGCGGTGCTCGTGGTCCCCTTTCCTCCACGTCCCGGCCAGCCCCTCCTCCGGCCTTTTGGGCAGTCGCCGCCTTGGCAGGCGTGAGGGGGTATCTCGCCGCGGTTTTGATTGGTATTTCCCTGGTGATGAGGGATGTCGAGCATCTCCTCATGTGTCTCCGAGCTCTCCGCATGTCTTCTGCGGAGAAATGTCTGTTTCGTTCCTCTGTCCTTTTCTTTTCTTTTCTTCTTTTCGGAGGCAGAATGCCACCTGCAGCGCCTCACCGGGCTGTGTCCGGAGCCTTGGCAGCTCGGCGACCCTAACGTCCTCCTGCAAATGGACCTCGACAGCTCGCTGGGGGTCCTCGCAGGGGAGCAGAGCTGCTCACCTACCCTTGACCGAAGAACGGTCCTCTTCCATCGGGCAAGGGCGTCCTCTCCACCAAACGCGCGGCTCCGGGAGGGACGCACATGGAACCGTGAGGGACTACGGGGACACCCTCCCCGCCCGTCAGCCAGAGCAGCCGAGTCAACGCTGCCGACCACAGGGGTGACGCGCGCCGCGGCCAGCACACCCACACGTCCCCCTCCGTCCATTTTCTAACGAGCGATCCCCCCTTCCTGCCTTCTGGCTACCGACATGTGAGTTCTTTACAAATCTTGGACATTAACCCAGGATCACATATACGCTTACACGTGGGCTATCTGCGTCCGTAGCTCGTCTCTGCATTTTGTGGATGACGTCCTGGGCTGGGCAGGAGGCTTTTCCTCTGATACTGTCCTGCCTGTTTGTTTTTGATTTTGTTGCCTTTGAGTCTGGTGCCAAATGGCGCAGACCGTTCTCACTGAGGGACGCCCCCGTCCCCAGGCCACCCCTGTCCCACCTCTGGAGGCCCGCTCCTGCCCCGGGGCTCCCTACAGAGCCTTAACCATCCTCTGGGGCCAGTCCCCCCCCCCCCCACACACACACACAGCACTTCCTTAGCTAGTCTGGCATGTTTATTTTTCCATATGAGCTTCAGTATCAACACTAGCTCCATAGAAAAATGCTCGCTGGAATTTTTATTAGGATCACATTAAACTTATATCCTAAATTAGAAAGAACTGACATCTTGATGATGTTGGAATGTCCTAACCCCCACTATTTTGGGTCTCTGTGTGCCTCACAGGAGTGTTTTATGGTTTCTTTCACACGGGCTGTGACTATTTCTCATTAAACTGATGGCTGCAGGTTGGCGAGCAGGGGCTGGGCTGTGAGCCCGTGGTTCTCTGCCCCTCCAGACCCTGCTCACTGCCTGCCCCCGACCCCCGGAACTGGCGGCTGCTGCAAGGGGGCCCCTTGCCCCCAGCTTCTCACTGGGTCTGGCCAGCCGGAAGCCCCCCGGAAAGAGTGGGACGGGATGAGAGATGAGGGGTTTCTCCATCAAGCCCATGTAGGCTGCGGCCTCTCTGGGGCTGCCCCATCCCTCGGCCATGACCGAAGCCTTCTCTCCGGGGCCGGCAATGCTCCCTGCGTGGCCCTCGCATCCAGGCGGCCCCAGATCCCGTGGAACTAATGCCCGGATGCTTCACTGTCCACTGTGAGTTTCCGTGGACTCACTGAAGACAGTCCCTTCTTCACACCCTCGGATCCTCTCGCTGGTGTGACCCCCTGCCCCTGCCAGGCCTCACCCGGCCCCCTCACCTTTCTGTTCCATGGGGAACACACCCCCCTTCTGCTCTCTGATTGTACTCAACTGGACTGACCCCGCTCCCAGGTCCGAGGGAGGCTGGTGACCGAAGCCGGCCATCCCTCCATATCCCCCCACTGTTGCTGGTGGGAAGGTGGAGGGGCAGCGTGACGAGTTCAGGCCGCCTTCAGACGCCGAGCGAGCCCTGGCTGGAAGTCAGCAAGGGGTGGGGACCAGCTCCACAGTCGTGTATGACAGACCATCGGGATGTGTGCGTACAGAGGCGGGGAGAGTTATTTTGAGGGATTGACTCACGTGATTGTGGGGCTGGCAAGTCTGAAATCTTCAGGGTAGACCCACAGGCTGGAGACCAGGGAGGAGCCGGTGTTGCAGCTGGAGTCTGGAGGCCGTCTGGAGACAGAACTCCTTGTGCCTCAGAGTTTTTTTCCTTAAGACCTTCAACTGATGGGACGAGGCCCACCCACATTATAGAAGATAATCTGCTTTACTCAAAGTCCACAAGTGCGAATATTAATCTTGTTTTAAAAATATCTTCACGGCAACGTCTAGAAAAGTGTTTGGCTGAACATCTGTGTACTGTGGCCCAGCCAGGCTGACACATAAAATTAACCCTCACAAGCCCAAGAAACTGGATTCAGTTTCAGTTTCGCAACCTATGAGCTTCGAACTGGATTCCCCCCTGCACAGGTTGGCCCACACTTGACTTTGGCCTTGTGCATGCGACCGGCCACACGGGAAGCAGCCACGTGCACAGAACTCGTGACCTGTGGAACTGCAACATGATACACGTCTGCTGTCAAAGTCGCTGGGTTTGGGACCATCTGTCACAGCGGCCACAGGAGAGGAAAGCCGGGCAGTGTTACCCGACACCCCGGGGCTGCCCGGTTGGGTCTCAGCTCTGGCCTCCTCAGCTGCAGGGCAGGGAGCTCCCAGACACCCTTCTGCTGACTCAGGGCCACGGGGCGTCAGGCCAGGGCTCCCCCTCTGCTCCCCCCTGCAGGGGAGGCCCTGGGGTGCAGAGCTCCTGGAAATGCGTCATGCGTGCATAGGATTTTGAGAAAGGGCTTCTGTGCCTGAAGCAAGTTTAAAGGCACTGACAAGGTCTGTTTTCTCAATAACCTGGGAGAGGTGACGTGGCCCCATGGGTGGGCGACCGCGCTGGGCACATGGACCCGGGCTGGGACTCAGATGTGAGATGCACACACCCACCATGCTCTATGCACCACCCGGGGGGGGGGGGGGGAGGCTAGCGCTGACCGTGTCATCCTGTGTGGGGGCGGTGTGTTGATCACTGCTGGGGGTCAAGTTCACAAGTGGCCGGTCACCCAGTGTGTAGGCAGAGTGGTTAATTACAAGCAGAACTGGCTTCTGTCCCATGCTAAATGTTGGCCACGACCTGCTTTACCTCTGATTCTCACATCACTTGGGAAAATGGGGAGACCCTCCCACTCCCACCTCCCGTGGAAAGGCTTTTTGGGGAAAGAGCCCCCAGGCTGGAGGAGTGACATTGCCCACTCTGGCCCTGTTGCTGCTGGGCTTCCAGGCGAGATGTCCCCGCACCTGGAAGGATCCAGGGTCACGGGCTCTCACGGCCAATGCCGCCAGGCTGGGGGCTGCGGGGTGAGTGGGGCTCCCTGGGGAAGAGCTTCCGTGCCGTCCCGAGACCAGGTCTCCTCCCACTGTCCCTGCCAGGCCGGCCAAGCTCCTGGGATCTTACGAGCCCGAGGACTGGGCTGGGGAGAGGTCTCTGCCAAAGCTCGAGTGAGCCTGCAGTCAAGGGTCCGGTAGAGCCCATCTGGGCCAAGGTCTGGGACCCCACCCGAGAGGGGGTCTCGGCCCAGTGGAGAAACAGTCGAATGGTACGCGATAACCTGTTAGGGGCCCACAGAGCGTGTCTCACCTGCTGGGGGAATCTGGGAGGGCTCCCTGGAGGAAGCAGTGTGAGTGGTTTGTGACTCGGGGCTTCCGAGGAAACGTGGCGCGCGGCTTTATCAGGGGCCAGCCCTGCTCACACAGCTCAGCCCTGGCGAGGCAGCCACCCTCTAACTCTGCAGACCACCCAGGAGGTGGGAGCCCCGATCTGCGCCCGATCCGTGGGGAGGGGGAAGGCCCAGGACGGCGCCGAGGTCCACACGGCAAAGACGTGTCTGGAAAAGGCAGCTTGCAGAAAGAGGGTTACGACCCAGAAGCAACGGCTCTGAGGCAGGAATGGCATGTCACGGAGCCCTGCTGTGTGACAGCATTGGAGCACAGGAAGGAGTGAGCCCGCTTGCCCCGCGGTCCCCGGAAGTCCCCGTGGAAGTCCCAGGGCTGCGGAAAGGGGACGGCCCCTTCCCACACGCGGGGCCAGCCCTCAACCGTGTTTCTGTGCCTCAACCGTCTCGACCTCCGCAGATCCTCATGCTTTTCCAAGCCAAGCCAGGCTCGGGGCGAGGCGGAGTCCAGGGGGGTCACCGGGCTGGCCGTGAAGGTCGGCGCTTCGCCACCGGTCCCCACACCCCCAAGTCAAGCCCCACACCAAAGCCGATGGCTGGGCCCGCTGCTCAGGGGACACAGCCTGCGGTCTCCGTGTGCCAGCCCCCCCCCGCACCCCCAGTCCATCCTGCTCCCCCTCCTCCCAGCCGCCTAGTGTCTGCCCGGCCTGCCCAGGCTGGGCCTCATCCTCTCGGGGACTGCGGGTCCCCAAGGGCGCCAGCCCCGGCCCGTGGCATCTGTCCGCTCTGGGCCTCCGGCGCCTGAGGTTCTGGTAAATCGGGTTTGTTCCGCTGAGCACCTGGGCGCGCCGACCTCCACGCCCCTTCTGCTTGGCTCCCGCCGATGGAGGGATTCGGCAGAGTGTCATACGGATGACTGGGTGACCTCTGCTCGCAGTCCTCCCCACCCTCCGTGACAGCGCGCCACGCTCGGCTGTGATTATCCAGATTTGGGAGTCCCTGCAAACCTGGCACAGGGCAGATAAACGACAGCGCGGCCGCCCATGGGTCCGAGCCACCAGACCCCGCTGTGGACACGGCCAGGGACCACGGTCTGCAGGTCGGATTCCTCATCCTGCCGAGTCCTTAAAGTGCCGTCTGATGTGTGAGGAAGTCGCCGGGGAGCCGACCGGAATCTGCGTCCACACGGCACACCCCGGGCCCATGTCCCTGCTGGGGGGCTTGCTTCCAGACCCCCAGTCCGCGTGGCCGAGAACAGGGCAGAGTGCACCCGGATTTGGGTGCCTTCAAGCCCCTCGGGCTCTGAGCAGAGTGGCTTGGCCGTGCCTGGGGTCCAGGGCATTGGGATGGCGCTGACATTTGCAGGAGGATGACGGCTGACCCTCGTGCCCCCTCGGGCCTGGGAGGGCGGTGCTGACCTCCCCCAGGGCCGTCCCCGGCCTCTGCTCCCGGCTCCTAACCGCATCCCGTTACTCGGAGAGAACTCTCCAGAGCCCTGTGAGATGCTTCATCTGTGAAATGTCCGACCCCGAACTCTGGGGCCGGAGACGTCCCCGTGGTCCCCGCCTTGTGCGGAGCCAGCCCCTCGGGTGGGCGGGGGCCCCAGGACTCAGGCTGCGCTGACCTCGGCTTTAGCCTCGCCGTCCCAGGATGCCGCCCGCTGGCCAGCCGGGTCTCGAGGAGGGGCCCTGCTCCCCGGAGCTCCATTCCAGACGGATCGGGAGGCCAAGCTTGTCGTCCCCAGAGTTTAGCGTCCTCTCTGCCTGCTCATCAGCCCTCCCCGGGGAGGGAGCCTCCTCGGAGAGCATGTGTCTTCCCGGCAGGGCGGGTGTCCCTCCTTCACGGACCGCTGACCCTGCCTGCCGGGCGCCGTGCACCGGGCGAGGCCTTGGAAGCCTCCCTGTCTCGCCCCTCCCACCGGCGGTGGATGTCTCCTCCAACGGCCGCCGAGAATTACTGAGAATTCCTTCTACACCAGGGGCTGTTGTGCACACCCATTAACTTACTTGGCCTTGAAGCCGCCTCTCTGAGGGAGACACTAGGATCATCCCAATGTCATAGATGAGGAGCAGACGCCCAGAGAGGTTCAGAAACTTGCCCAAGGACACACAGCAGGGAAAAGCCAGAGCCAACGGAGGGGCCGTCTGCCTTCCGGGTCACACTCCCTCCCGTGCTAGCCAATGCGGAATCGCCAATTCTGCCGTCCAAGGCCCTGGCAGGGGGTCCGGACCCAGCCCCCTGGAAGGAGCACCCCCGTCAGACTGAGGGCGGCCGCCCGGGCCCCAGAAACACGGCCGCCCGCCTCCTGCATTGCACCTCTGTCCTCAGCAAGCCCAGAAGACAGGTGACAAAGAGCAGCCCAGGGATGTGTGGAGAAGCCCGAAGTTTCCTTGGCAACAGAACCTGCTCTTCTCCGGTCTGGGAGGCGCTCAGCGTCCGTGAGCTCCCGGGCCCCAGCGCACGCGGCTCGGCGGCCGGCCACGCCAGCGGCGGAGGCGAACCGCGGGGGCGAGCGAAGGGCTGAGCGCAGGTCCCCGCGGCGGCTCGGTGCTGGGGAAGGAGCGCAGGGCTCCCCGTCATTCAAGGAACCCAGACTCCGTCCTGGGCACTGTTCCAGGGAGTCGCGCCGGTCCCGGGAAGGGGTGCGGGCGGGCAGGCGCTCGCGGTGGGCAGCGGACCGTGGGGGCTGGAGTCCCAGAGCGCCTGGAAGCCGCAGCCTCGTGCAGACGGCGCTGGGGAACCCCGGCCTTCGGGACCGAGCCCCCGGAACCACGTGCTGAGACGGGATCGGAGCGGCTCCAGGCCGGAGATCCGCCTCCCCACATGCGCTCTTCTCGAGGGACACGGCACCCGGACCCCCCAGGGGGGCTATGACCGGCCAGGCCGGCGGTCCGGTCAGGCCAACCTTCCCTGAACCCGGGCCCACTTCCACGGGGGCTGGTCTGCTGACCGCTGGTCCCACATGGAGCCCACGCTGTCCTGCCAGGACCAGGCTGTCACGGGGGCGAGCCCAGGTCCCCGGGGAACACAGTGGGGGGATGGGCCGGGCTGGAGGCAAGCCTGTGAGAGCAATTCCGCCTGTGAACTGATGTCTTAATTCTAGC
This sequence comes from Potos flavus, assembly GCA_028534135.1. NCBI lineage: Eukaryota > Metazoa > Chordata > Mammalia > Carnivora > Procyonidae > Potos > Potos flavus. The sequence continues at coordinate 174,696,760 of CM052899.1, read as the reverse complement.
TGCCCCTTCCCCTCGAAGTGGAAGGCAGAAAACGCTCGGCGAGGTGAGCGTGCTGGCTCCGCGGACCCGTGGTAAGTGGGGCAGAGCGGCAGGCAGCCGAGAAGCCACGGTCCGTGAGCTCGTCCCCTCGGGCTGGTTCTGTCCCTGAGTTTAGGACCACAGTGCAGCTGTGCCGGAGAAGCCAGGCCCTGGGAACGGGCTCACTCCTGCCCCCCACATCCACAGGGGTCCTGGCCCCGACCCCTGCGCTGTCCTGCGCTGTGCTGCAGACGCCCCCAGGGTCAGTGGGGGGTCGAGGGGGCTGGCATAGCTCCTCCCTGCTGTGTGGCTGCGGGAGGAAAACGCCAGGGTCCAGGGGGACACAGGCGACAACTCAGGGTCGTGCTGGGACTGGTCGTGTGCTGTTAGGTACGTAGACATAATTTTTGAGAGCAGCTTTAGTCCTAACAAAGTGAGCAGCGACCAGGGGGATTTCCAGTGTACCCTCCGGCCTTCCCCACCGTCACCGTCCCACCCGCGGTGGCAGTTCGCCCACGTCCCGGCACGTCCGTGTCACCAGCGGCGGCACAGATAGCAATGTGAGCGGGGCCGAGTGCTCCCCAAGTCCCGGGAAGCCAGCACGGCAGATGCCCTCGAGGGACAGGAGGGGGTCCGCGCTGGGGAGGCGCGGCGGCCCTGTGAGCACCCCCCTCGGGAGCACAGGGGACCAGGAGCAGCCGGAACCACGGAGTTGGGAGCAGGGGTGGGGTGAGTTGAGAACCCAAAGAACGAGGACCCCACCTGCCTCCCCAGTTTGTGTCTTGATGGGAGGAGGATCTATATGTGTTGCTCTCTGGGGGACCCCAACACCAGGGGGGACCTGCGCTGTCAGGGGCATCAGGGGGAACTCTGTGCTCTACAGGGAGGAACCCAGCAAGAAGCACGCTGCGAACGACGTCTGTGCGCTGGGAATCCCAGAGCTTCAAATATTCATTGCCCGCCCCGTTCCCCCCGACACCCGCAGCGGCGTGCAGCGGCTCTCAGCCTGGGACTGACACAGACCCCGAACAGCACAAGAGCGGAAGCTCAGTCCACATGGTCGTTAGCGTCTCCACCTCTGAGATCTCATGGAAATTGGATGATCAATTTTTCAGCGACTTTAATGGAATATTATTTCCTTCTCCCTTGAAATCAATTCCACCAAGGCCAAAGCTTTAGATTAGGTTAAGTAGCTACTGAAACGCAAGGGAGAGGATCCACCGACAAACAACAAGCTTTCTCTGCAGTCAGCCACGGAGAATGGGGAGGTGCCAAACAACTGGGGAGCCATAGATGGTTCTGAGGTTCTGAGGCCTCTGGAGAGAGCAGAGCCTATGATTTATTCATCAACACTTGACACAGGGGGGTGGCCAGTAACTGCTAGTGAGTGATGGATGGATGGCTGCTGGATGCTGGATGGATGGATGGATGGATGGATGGATGATGGATGGATGGATGTTGGATGGATGATGGATGGATGGATGGGGGATGGATGGAAGGATGGATGGATGGGGGATGGATGGAAGGATGGATGGATGGATAATGGATAGATGGATGGATGGAAGGATGGATGGGGGATGGATGGATGGATGGATGAAGGATGGGTGGATGGATAATGGATAGATGGATGGATGGAAGGATGGATAATGGATGGAAGGATGGATGGAAGGATGGATGGATGGATGAAGGATGGATAATGGATGGATGGATGGATGGATGATGGATGGAAGGATGGATGGATGAAGGATGGATGGATGGATGATGGATGATGGATGGATGGATGTTGGATGGATGGATGAAGGATGGGTGGATGTTGGATGGATGGAAGGATGGAT
>CM052899.1:174672170-174694407 GCA_028534135.1 Potos flavus | reverse complement strand
CTGTGGGTGCCCCTGGTGCGGGGCACATGAAGGGTCTGCATTTATGGGCCGTGGTGGAGGGGCAGGGCCACTCAAGGGTCCACCTGTGTCGACAGCCACCAGCCACCTACACAGACTGCGGGATTTGCTTCAGCTTCTGAGCCAAGGGCCACGCGCCTCCCCAGCAGCCCCAGCAATGACAGAGGGTGGCAGGGAGCAAGGCTCACCCCACCCACCAACGTGGGTTCCTCTGAGCATCCTTGAGCCTGGAGCAGCCGGGGGCCGGCCAAGCCTTCCCCGGAGCTGTACTGCAGTCTGAGGCCCTCTCCCTCCCGTGTGCGGTGGTCTCCTTGACCACACCTGCCCCTTTGCCCTTACAGAAGCATCACTACACCTAATCTCTGCACTCCCAACTCCGTCTGGGTGTCTCCTTCCCAGAATACCCAAACCATCACACTTCTGTGAAGAAAGGAATAAATACAGGAACAGGGCTCATGACTCAGAGAAAGAACTACCTCCAGGCCTGTTTATTCTGCCATCTTCCAGTTCAAGGGACAAATTTTCGTAGAAGGGACAGGAGGCTTGTGATGAGTGAGGAAACACGCAGACAGGCTGAGGAATGTAGGATGTGAGACTGCCTGCCTCAGCCAGGTCCCTGAGAAAGCAGAGCCTGAGGCAAGGGTTAAGTCACTGCCACTTCTATGAGAAGCACAAGGCTAGGACAATGAGGGGAAGAAGAAAGGGAAGCAAGACAAGGAAAGATGCTTGCGACTGATGTGTTCCTGCCCTGGCTGCCACTGGACAAGAGCAGGAAGAGATCGGCAGCCGTGCTCGTTCAGGACGTAGGCTCCTCTCAGGAGCAGCTGCACAGAGGAACCGCGCTTGGGCTCATCTTTGGAGGAGAACTTACTTGCTCAGCCTCCCCCGGCTTCTAACCCTTCCCTGCACTCTCTGACTGTGCTGCTCAGTAGCCACTCAGGAAACCAGTCCCGAGGTTCAAGGTGGGGAGCTGCCCCCACTTTGGCTAGTGGCAGGCTGCCCGGCACAGGCGGAATGCCAGCCAAGGGAAAGGAGATGCTGGAGGATATGAGGCTGTGTCCCACACACTGCCCGACTCCCGCCCTCGAGGGGCCCGGAGCAAGGGAAGGGCTCAGGGCTTTGGAGCCCAGTGTCCTTGGGCAAATCACTTTGCCCCTCTGAGCGTCCTGTGCACCCTGGACACAGCAGAACTTTCTTATGGGTGTGTATGAGTATCATGTAGCTGCTGTAACAGATCACCATGAATCGGGGTCTCATAACAACAGAAATTCATTCTCTCCCAGTTCTGGAGCCAAGAGTCCAAAATCATCATGTCAGCAACACTGAGCTCCTTCTGGGAGCTCTAGGGAGGGATTCTTCCTGCCTTTCCAGCTTCCATGTCTGCCTCCAGCTTCACGCAGGCTCCTGCTCTGCCCTCTGGGTCTTCTCTCCCGTGTGTCTCTTATAGGACACTTACCGCTGGATTCAGGGTGCACCCCCGGCACCCAGGACCCTCACCCGATTACACTTGCAAGGGCCCTTGTTCCAAGTAAGGTCATATTCTGCGGTTCCAGGGGTCAGGATGCGGACCCCTCTTGGAGGGCCCATGCAACACAGTGCAGAAGAGGGAGCTCACGCGTGTGAGGGACCCACGAAGGGGAGCACGTTGGCCCCACCGTGACGACCCGCTCGCCTGTCCGGATGAAAGGCCAGGGTTGGTGGAGAAATCCCGTGTTGCCCATGAAATGGGGCCAGGCCCTGAGTCGCCAGGACTGTGGTACAGATCAGCGGGGTTGGGGGACGCAAGGACAGCCAGCACTCTGCCAGCCCACGGTGGGGCCTTGAGTGCCACGTGCAGTCAGAGCCACGGCGAGGAGCCCTTCGGGGCGCATAGCAAGAGCGGGAGAAGCCACGCGGGAAGCCCAGCTTCCTCAGGCACACTTGGGCGCATTTGGGGACCAGTCACTTATCCCTGCTCAGTCCCTGCCGGCCGGGCCCCCGCTCCTCCCTCTGGGGCTGCCGACCCTGGGTGGAGGGGAGCTGCCGAGCAGGACGCCCCCCCGCCAGTGGCCCCTGCCTCATGGTGGCCGAGCACACAGGACAGGCTGCAGGAGGCACCCACGAGGCTCCGTCCTCCTGGCCCCGGGGTGTGCGCCGGCATGTCCGCTGGCCCCACGGTGTCCACTGGGGTGTCCGCTGGGGCTCCCGGGCGTCTCCCCGATGGTGGGGGCCGGGCTGCAGCCCTGCCATCCGCAGCATGGGGATCGTCGTGGTCCCACTGGCTGCAGCGACTCCTCTGAGCGGGGAGTGAGCTCATCCACATGGAGGCTTCTGGAATGGTACCGGCCATGCGGTGGGCCCCGTGGGGGAGCTGGCGTCGTTCACGCAGGGTTTGGAATCCTTCACGGTGCCCTGACTTCGAGTGTGTCCTGGGTGGACCCTAAGGGCAAGGAAGAGGCTTGTGGCCAACGGTTCCGGGGGCCGGAGGTGCAGCGCCCACAGTGTCCTGAGCTATGGGTGGGGGAGCACAAAAGGACTGAACTGGTCAGGCCAAGGGCCCCCCAGGATACGTGAGCTAACGGGCACCCAGGGCCGCCCGGCCGTGCGGTTTGCCCCTGACCCTGGGGCTGGGGCAGCAGGAACGCTGGCAGTCCGTGGCTCCCCGGCCCTCTGCCCGGCTCCCGGGGACACCTGTGGGTGCCCCGGGCTCCCTGCTCAGCCAGCACCCCATTCCCCTGCCAGGGCTGTGGCCACACGGGGCTTCCTGGGCACTGAGGTCAGCCCTGTAAATAAGAAATTAAATCATCAAGCTGCTGTCTTATTTCCTCCGTGAGGCAAGTCCCTGGGAAAAAGGCTCACTCTCTGCCTGTTCTGCTGATTTCTCAAAACTCATCTATACAATCATCCTAATTATATTACCTAAGATTTAAGACTTTTCATGCAAAAAAGAAAAAGAAAGTAAGTCTCCAAACCCCTTCCAGGCGCCGATGTTCCCGGAGAGCTGGACACGCAGGCTTCCTTCTGTGGCGGAGTTTGGGGGGATGAGCCCTCCAGGGGCCTCCCTGTGGGAATGCCTCTGGGGCACTGAGCATGCTCTCCCCCACCCGGCGTGCCTCCCCCTGTGGAGTGCGTGCTGTTAGGATCCCCGTCTTAGAGTGGAGGAAACGGGACTCAGAGAAGTTTAGCCACATGCCCAAGGTCACGGAGAGTGGAGATTTAAGACCAGACAGTTCCCTTCGTCTCCCACTCCCTGGCTGTGGCTCTTTCCCCAGCATTCCCGGGAGTGGGTACCGCAGACGGCCCCGAGGTAGCCCGGGAATCGGCACGAAGCTGTGTAATTAGTTTGGGAAATAATAATTATGCAAACCCTGGGGTGAGGAACTTGGTTGAATAGAAATTCAGGTCAAGACGGCTGGGGTGCCTCCGGGTCTACTCCGCTTGGAGGAGCGCACCGGCACGGCGGGTCGAGCTCGCGTCCTCCGGTCCTTGGCCACTCCGGCGTGTCCAGGGCGCGGCGTCCTGACCGTGACAGCAGACATCCGGTTTTTGTTTCCCCCCATCTGCCCGGAGGCTCGACCCCCTGCCCCGGGGCCTGGGGGAGTCCATGAGGCTGCATCCCTTCGCCCTCCCCTCCAGCTCCCCTCACTCGAGCCTCCGCACGGCCAGCAGCTCCAGCTGCCCTTCCCTGCCAGAGACCCCCCTTTCCTCCTGCACCCCACAAAGTGAATCCAAACCCGGGGAGACGCTGGGAAAGGAGCCTCCTTTCCACACTCCTTGGGACCCTGTTAGCACAGAGCAGCATTGTCACACCTTGCTTCCTGGACTGAGGCGCCCCGGCCGCGTAAATATCACAACAGGAACCCCTAAGACGAGAGCGGCGACGGCTGGTACGTGCCAAAACAGCCCACTTTGGCCTCTCTCCATGAGAAATTCCATTTGCATTCTAGAATTCAGTGACTACTGTGAAGGTCCCCCGCCCCCACAGCTGATCTGAGAGCCTGGCCTCCACTGGGAATGCCGCCGCCTCCACACCGTGAGGGTCGCTCCAGGCATCTGGGTTTGGATCGGGACCCCAGGAGCAAACTACAGAGGGAGCAGGTCTGATGCTCGGGTCTTGGCCTCCGCCCTTGAACGTGGGAGTGAGATAAGCCTGCAAACGGGTCCCAGCACCTGGGGTCCACGCGGGTCTGGGATAGAGCAAATGAGCGTTCAAGGCACCCTCTGCGCATGGGCGGGTGGGAGGATGGGCGGGCGAGGGGAGAGGTAGGTGAGCGGACAGACGGGTAGACGGGGGGAGTGGATCTGTCGATGAGGGAGTGTATTTGTGGGAGCCTGGGGGTGCATTAGTGAGTGATTGGATGGGGATGCACGTGGGGGAAGAAATGAACGGATGCATTGCAGATGGATGGATGACTGGGTGGGGGGATGGGTGGGGGATGGGCGAGAGGGAGGGTAGATGCGGGTTGGATGATTGAGGGGATGGGGTGGGGGGATGGGGGAGGGTGAGTGAATGGGGTGGGGGTGGATGGTTGGATAGGGGATCGGAGGACAGGTGAGGGTGGGTGGATGGGAGGCAAAGGGCTGAGTGGGGGGTTGGAGGGATGAGTAGGGGGATGGATGGAAGGACAGGCGGGTGGACAGATGGGTGGGTAAGTGGATGGAATGGTGTGTGGGCTGCAGACGGTGGGTGGATGCTTTTCTTATTCTCCAGAACAATAGGCAAGAGCCGGAGGGGAGAGACCGTAGCATCCGTATTTGCTGGACCGGCCGGTGTGTGACCCTACAGTCATTTGAGACTCAGGCCCAAGGACGGCCAGAGAGAGGGCTGTCCCCAGCCTGACAGAGGTCCTTGGCATGGTACGTCCTCCACCAGTGTCAGGGCCCTGGCTCACCGTCCTCTTGGCTCCTCATGCCGGAGCACGTAGAAGGCACTAGAAGCCCCCTCCCGGGCTGGGCTGAGGCTCCAGGGCGCCGTCCTGAGCGGGGTCTCTGCAGGGGGACGCGGGGAGCAGGTGCAGTGAGGAGCTCGGGCTGGGAGCTTCGGGGGAAAGGTGCAGGGCGCCTGGCCGTCTCTCGCTGCACCGAGCCCTGTGGGCCTCACTCCCGTCGGTGCGGGTCGGTCCGTTTGTCCCCTCTGCAGCGCGGACGTACCGTTGTTCCCACCGTAAAGGAGAGAAAGCCGCGTCCCGCCAAGGGGCAAGGGACTTGCCCCAGAGCCCATCCGGGCCTGGCAGGGGCCACGCGCAGCCCGGCCTCCTTGCCCACCCCTGACCCGGCTCTCACCTTGGATGGCCTTTGGAGGAAACGAGTTTCTGGGCCGAGACAGCCAGACTGCACCCTTGGCTGGACTCTCCCCCACCCCCCAGCCCCTGGGGCCAGGCTGTATGCGGAGAGGGAGGGAGGGGAGAGGCAGGCGAGCCTCGGGCTCCCCAGGGGCCTGCTGCCTGCGGGGATCACTTGAAAAATCCCGTCCACGCAGCACAGAGCAGATGGAGTAAATACAGGGCCAACCAGAGCCCCCAGTGTGGGCGGAGAGCAGGAGGAGACGGGCACGGGGGCTGGGGGGCCGGCGGGGAGAGCTCCAGCTCCGGCGTGCACTCACAAATAATCCTCCCAATAGTAGTAGTAACAGTAGCATCCGTGTCCCGAGCGCGTCCCGAGCGTCTCCCTTCCCGTGGCAGGTCACAGCCCACGTGGGGGGGGGGCCCTCCAGACACCGGGCGCTGGACCACAAGCAGGAGCCTCCCCCCGGACGGAGCCGGAGCCGGATGGACCTGACCGTCGGATCCTCCACCTCGGCTCTCCGCCGGCGCTCTGCCCGCCACCCAGAGCCGCCCCATCCCATCCCCCGGGAGCAGCGGGCCAGGCTCCCCTCCTCCTCGGCCCTGGTCTCTACCCCACTCCTGTCCTCTTCTGGGAGCCACACCATGGATAGTTCTAGAGTTCGGGTCCTGGAGACTTGGGACAGCCTCCCCCAGCCCCACGGAATGAAGAGCAAAGAAGAGGACGGGCAGGTCCGGGGACCCCGCAGAGCCTCGGGGAATGTCCGGGAGGCAGGAGGACACGGGTCTGAGCTCCAGGCTGTGGTCAGCGCTGGGGACGGCGGGTCCGTGGGAGATGGCTGCGGGGAGCTCTGGGGATGCACAGCTGACAGCCCCACGCAAGGAGGGGACAGAGGAGGAGAGGCTGGGAGGGGGCCACAGAGCGGAGGGAGGAAAGCACCCCCAGGTCAGGAGAGCCTGCAGACCCCGTATGGATGGGGAGGCCGTCCGCGCCCCTCGTGGGCTCGGCAAAGGGCTTCCACGCCCAGACGAGCCACATTCCCAGAACAGGATGCCTCTAGAAATCAAGGCACCAAGGATGAGCAAGGGTCCCCGAGACATGGGAGCACGGTGGTCTGGGGCCACCGGTGTAGCCAAGCCCGCCCCGCGGGCCGGAGCCCGTCGCACCCTCCCACCTAGCTCCGTGAGGCGGGGGCCGCTGGTGCGCGGGCCGCGGGCCATGTGCGCCCGTCCGAGGCCCAGGGGAAGCCTGCGGGTTCACCAGGTGAGGGAGCGGGGGGCAGGCGGGAGGGAGCCATCCCCCGGGGGTCCCCTCGAGGTAGAGGGACCTGGCTGCCCATGGGGCATGGACATCAAGGGTGAGGCCTTGGTCCCTTAGCCACGGAGAGACCTCTCTCAGCGCGGGGGACACGTCTCTGCCCCCCGGCCCCATGGCGGGCACCCGCCGCCTTCCCAAGCAGCCCCTGCTCAGCTCGGCTCTGACCCTGACCCACTTTCTCCCCACAGTGGGCTGGAATCCGCCTCGGGGCATTTTCCATCCCTGGCCCAGGCCTCTTCCTGACTGTGGGATGATTGAGTTTAAGCCTCCTGCCGCGTCAGCATATTTGCAAACCACAGGTTTCTCTCCTTTCTTTGGGGAAAAAAAGAAAGAAAAAAAAAGAAAAGAAGATTTTTTCCCCAAAGTATTATCTTCCCTCCCAATCAGTCCAGTCGTGGCCAGTGGTGGGGCGTCAACCCAGGACCTGTCAGCCAGCAGAGCCCTGAGTCGGTGCCTGGACGGGCCGGCGTGGGGCTCACGTGTCCAGTGCGGGGAGCAGCCCCTAGCCCGGGGCGACCTAGCAGGGCTCTGGCCCAGCCGGGCGGGGGACGGTTCGTCTGCTCCTTTGCTGAAGTGCACAGCTCAGTGGCACTTAGCACACCCACCAGTGGGACCGCCGCCCCTCGTTCCAGAATGCGTCCCGACGTCCTGACCCCAAAGAGACCCCACAGCCCTCGCTCGGCCCCAGCAACCACCGACGTGCCTCCTGTCTCTGCGGCTCCTCTGATGTGGGGTCACGCCGCTCATCCGAGAGGGAACACACATGAACAAGGATCGGGGTCCCTGTCGGAGCCAGCTGCCACCGAAGTACCCCAGACCACGTGACCTACTAGCGGGGCGTTCGACCGCGTCCCGGGGGCTGGAAACCTCCCATCCCGTGTGGGCAGCCCGGCCTCTCCGGTGCTCCCTCCACTCCTGGGAGGGGTGAGGGAGCTCCAGGAAGGAGAGAACATGAGACAGAGCAGGAGGGGGGAGCTGCAGGGGTGTGTGCGGGGCGGCGGAGAGGGACTGCGGGGCCGAGGTGCGGGCAGGGCGGGACGTGCCGGGCTCTGTGGCCAACATCCCCCATGTCCCGGGAAATGAGAAGTACCCCAATTCTCTTCCTGTTACGGGTGGTGGTTTGTTCTGTGGTCCCCACGCACACCGAGTCAGCGACTGCTGCTTCCCGCCGGCCGCCGGTCCCCGGGAGACGCGGGGTGACGTCCCCGCTGGCCGCCGGCCCCATGTTCATCAGCGATCAGCACGTGGCCTTGTCTCACGTGGGCTTCTCCTGACCGACGGCCGACTGAACACCCATCGCCGGTTCGTCCAGCCCAGGAGCTCTGCGGGGAGGGCTCGTGTGGTTCCCGCCGCGCACCTCCCCGGCGTCTCGCCCTCCGGACACGGGATGGCACCTCGGCAGGCCCGGGGCCATGTGAACGGCGACAACGCCAACCCGAAGCACAGAGACGTGGAAAACAGGTCAGTAAGGAGCCTCTGAAAAAGGCACGGTTTCCAGTGGGAGCAGGAGCAGGAGACAGAGCGTGCCCCCGGCCTGGCCGCCCCAGCCGCCGCCGCGCGTGGGGGACTCCAGATTTCAACACTCGCACGTTGGCCAGTGGCCGCTCGGGGGACCGGAGCGTTGACTTGGGCTTAGATACGTCGTAGCAAGTAGGCAACCCCACAGACAGGGAACCACGAGTCGGAGGGGGGCCTCCGTGCTTGTAAAGAAACCCGAGGTCTCGCTGCCTTCCCAAGGCCACACGAATGGGGCTCCTTTCCTCCACGGGGTCCCAGGGAGGCAAGAGCAACTGGGGGCTTCCGATGGGTGGGGGTACCATCTGTGGTCCTCCCTGCCGGCTGCAGGGTGCCTGGGTCCCCCGGCCTGGAGCCCACGCTGCCCCCCCAGCATCTCCTGCAGAAGAGGGGGGTTCTCTCTGGACCCCCCACCCTGGCCTCACCCCTCTTTGGCTGTAGACGCCCCCACCCCAATGAACCGAACCCTCAACTTCCCTTCCCCTCTCCTGGCTGTGGGGGCGGGGCAGACAGGGCGTCTGGAGGCCTTCGGGGTCTGAGCTCAGGCTGGAATGTTCTGGAAGGCAGCTGCTCCCACCTGGCTGTGGACAGCCTTGCACTGCTCTCAGATGAGCTGGGCACAAGCCGAAGGGGGCCTTGGGGGCCGGGACAGGCTCCAGGGTCAGCCGCCCCCCTCCCTCCCACCCTGGTCCCCAGAAGAGATGTTCTCGCTTAGAGCAGTTTTAAGTGGACAGGAAACTTGGTCAGAAAGTCCCGAAGTCGCGTGTCTCGCTCCGATCGCTTCCAACCGGCATGGGAGCGTTTGTTACCGTCGGAGGGCCGGGATGGGTGCATTAAGCTTAGCCAAAGCCCATGGTTTGCTGTGGGTTCTGTCCCCGCAGCTCCCATTCTGGGGCTCTAACAAAAGTCCCGTATCCGCCATCACGGTGTCACACGGAGCGGCCGTACCACACGAACACCTTCTGTGCCCGACAGCCCGTGCCCTCCCCCTCTCTGGGGACCCGGACACCCGGCACGGCCTCAGAGGAACTCGAGCCAGGACTCGGGCGCCTACCGGACCCCGCTCCTCTCCTTGCTCCCGCCGCGCTCCTGGGAGGCCCCACCCACCGGTCCCCTTCCGTCGGGGAGCTCTCTGCGCTGCTCCACCCGGTTAGGGACCTCGTTCCAAAACCACCCCGCTGCGGACGGCTCCCGAGCCCTTGTCCCACGGCGCCGGAACAGCTGCTGGCCATCGCCTTTAGAGGCACATGTGTCTCTGGTCAGGCAAGGCTGGCCCTCGGCGGGGGGGGGGGGGGGGGCAGGCCACGGGGCCTCCCGACCGCAGTGAGAGCTCAGGGCTCCTTCCCGGACCCGGGACAGGGCCTGTGCAGGCCTCCCAGAGCCGCTCTGCTGAGGCCCCCCAGCACGTAGGGCTTGGAATGGGCAGCCTGGAAACGGGGTTCCCCCCAGGGGAGACGGGAGCACCGTTGCTGCTGGAGGGAGGGAAGGAGACGGAGTGGGGAGGAGGGCCTCCTGGGAGTCGGGCAGCACTGGGCCCGGTTAGGGACCCGGGCCACGTAATGGAGCCGGCCCCTCTCACAGGCAGTCTTGCTTTCATTTTGTGAGTGGGGTGACCCCGGATTGCAGGGGGCACCGCCAGAGTCACGCAGCCGAGGCAGTAGGGGTCCTGCTGGCAGAGACATGTCCCCCACCCCCAACACCGAGCATCCTGGAGCTTTGTGTAGTGGGGAGCCCTCACCTCCCCGGGGGGCTCCCAGATCCTGATCTCGGGGGATCCAGGCCTGCCTAGAGGGTAGCCCTGGAGCCAGACTCTGCCCTGCCCCTTGGGGGCTGTGTGGCCTCGAGCCGGTGGCTCTCCCTCTCTGGGTCTGCCTCTTCCTGGGAACGTGGGCTTCCGGGCAGTGCTGGGGGCTCAGCAGGGGGTGTTTGGTGGAAGGTGGTGGGAGTGCCCCCGCGTGCCCCCCGCCCAGCGCCGTGCTGCCTCCCTTCCACCAAAGGGGGCCCACTTGGAACTCCTCAAGGGGAGGAGGGGCCTGGATTGCCAAGGATGCCAACTGCAGAGGCTTTCCTGTTTCTATGGCAACCTGGAAGACTACGGGCTCCACCGGCAGAGGTGGTGGTGGGGCTGCCGGAGGGAAGGGGGCTGGGGCCCGGGGGACAGCGCTGACCCGCCTGGGCCCCGGGTCAGGAAGGGCAGGCCCCGGGATCAGAGCTGCTGCTCTGTGTGGACACGGCCGTGGGCCCCCTCCACCCACCGAGGGAGGGGCCCGGCTGGAGTCTCACAGTGGGGGGGGCAGGAAGGGGCGACCTCCAGCCGCGTCGGGGAGACTCGACCTCGCCCCTGGGCTCCCCGGGGCCTGCTGGGGACCCAGTGATCAGCCCGCCTGTTCCGCTTCCTCCTACCAAGCCTCCTGCGGGGTGGGGGCGTGAGCCTCACTTTCTCCAAACCCCATTTTTCAAGGAGGAAATGGGCCATAGAAGCCAGGGGAGGGGGCGCAGCCTCCCAGACCCAGACGGGGCAGCTGAAACACTTCCTGTAGAGGCAGAGCCGGGGTGTCCTGGGCCCCGACGGCACGCCCAGCGGGCAGAGCCCCGTCTCCTGCAGGGTGTGACGGAGACGTGGAGGGGACGTCCGTGGGAGCCTGCGAGCTGAACCAGAGCCAGAGCAGGAAAGTGACGGGAAAGCAGATTTTGCTCTGAGAAGCAGTGAGCCCCCCATCCATGGGGGGATCCAAGCAGAGGCTGACTGTGGGGATGTTCCTGCAGCACACAGGGGCGGGACTCAGGGGGACCCCTCTGGGGGCTCCTCTAGGGAGGATCAGGAGCGCTAATGACACTTTCCAGGATCAACCCTTTGGAAGAGTTTTCCGAAGATCCCGGCCCCGGGTAAATGGGAGATTGAAGATGGGCTGGGGCGAGAGAAACCGTGATTTGCCCTCTAAATGCAGAGCCCCCGACACCTGCCAGTCTTCCCAAAGAGAAGGGGCTCCCAGCGCCTGCCTGCATGCAGATGGGGGCGGGTGCACGCACCCCTGTCCCCACAAACACACCGCCAACACTTACGCACACCCCACACTCACACACGCTTCCAGGCGGTCACGTGGGGGGATCCGTGACCCCCAGGCACCCCAAGATCGGGGGGCAGAGGGCGTTGGGGGGCGGGGGGCAGTGGTGAGGCTGCGGGGAGACGTCACCAGCGCTAACTGCCCCAGGGCACCAAGGCTGCAAGGTGCTTAGTAAAGTTCCAGATTCCTGAGCAAATCGGAGGCTCCCAGCTCGGCGATTTCCACCCCACCCAGCTGAGGCGGACCCAACCCAAATCTGATGGAGCGCAGTGCATTCCGTCCCGATGCAGTCCAAACCCAACTCAGTAGAAATCCAAATTTATTTCAATTCATTTTAACTCCACCCAATCAACACTCAGCTCACCCCTCACCAATCTGCCCGGTCCTCAAGGAGCAGCACTTCCCATGAGGGGTCTTGGGCAGCCCCCCACCCACACCTGGCGTGGGCCCCCCACCCGTCTGCCTGCCTGGGGGGGTGCACGCATGTTGGGCTCGCCGGCCCCCCTCCCTGGGAGCTGCAGACCCAGAAGGCCGGCTCGGGCTCAGGTGCTAATCGTCACTGTCCGGGGGGGCTATCTCCTCTCCCTCCCCCTCCCACCTCTTTCCCTCCCTGCTCTTCCTCCTCCTCCTCCTCCTCCCCTCCTCCCCTTCCCCCCACTCCCCCTCCCCTTCCTCCCCCCCTTCCCCCTCACCCCCCTTGGTTTTCTCTGCCATCCTGGCCTTCAGCATCCCCGCTGACTTCATGGTGGTCCTCACCATCACCTTCCTGTCCCCCCGGCCCTGCGGCAGGCTTGAGGAGCACGTTCCAAACACGCCCCCTCATCCTCACAGGGGAGTCAGGCACCATCACCCCATTTCCTAGAAGGGAAAACGGGAGCTGAGAGGCCAGGCAGGCCACACACACGTGCTAGCCCCTGGCTGTCCCATCTGGGTGAGGGGCCCGGCTGCGGGCCCAGCCCTCGCCCCCTGGCACCCTGCCCAGCCGCATGAGCTGGGGGCTGCTGCCTAAAGCCTCCCGTCGGGTCGGAGCCCCCCAGACTCAAGCCCAGGCCCACCTCGGCCACCCCTAACCCTCACCCCCTTCTCCCCCACCATGCAGCAGTCCCTGCAGGGCTGACCAGCCCCTCACTCCCGCCCTCCGCTCCCGCTTGGCTTCAGCCTCCCCCCCCAACCCCCCTGCCGATTAACAAGCCCCAGTCTCTGGCCGACTCATCACACTCCCGGCATGGGGACAGCCCTTGCCTTGGTTTTTATCGAAATCATTAATAATTTCAGAGATTCTAAAGAGGGCTCTGTCTTCTCCAGCCTCCCACAGCAGTCATGTAAATCCACCGTGACTCACTGAGACTTGGCAGACGCGGGCTGCCACCACGCAGGTGCAGCTGGGTCCCGCGGCCGGGACCGCGGGCTTACCGGGGCGAGGGGACACTCGTCTCCTGGCGCGGACCTGCCGGCGGGGCGAGAGGCCGGGCTCGGGAACGCCCGCTCGTTGGATGAGCGTATGAACAGATGGGTGGAAGGGTGGTTTGGCTTCTTTCAAATAAAATTATTTTATGATTATACAAATAACCTATTCCCAGTGTGGTAATTTGGGGGAAATGTAGAAAAGTTCAAAGGAAAAGGAAGACAACAAGCCCTCATATTCCTCAGGGAAACTGCTACGAACGATTTGGGGCCGTTTCTTTGCTATAGGCTTTTCTAGCAGATACGGTTCTGTAGATTACTTTTTGCAGTCAAGATTTTCCAGTTTATTAAATATTCATTACAAGCATGATTTTTTTAAAGTCTTCTTATTATGGAATTTTTCAGACATATACACGAAGAGAGAGAATCGCGTGATGAACTCCCAGGTAGCCGCCCCCAGCTTCCATAATTACCAACATTTTGATTATCCTGGTCCATCTAGTCCCCCTCCCCTCCTATTTTATTCTTATTCCTGGTGGAATACTGTTGGGGGTTGACTTGTAACCCCCAGAGAAAGACAGAGTGGAGCTCTAACCTCTGGTACCTGTGAAGGTGACCTTATTCGATCACAAGGTCATAGCCGGTGAGATGAGGTCAGGCTCGCGTAGGGTGGACCTTGGCCCAGCATCACCAGCTTCCCTATGAGACAAGGAGGTCAGGACGTGGCCGGAGGAGCCCGCGTGAAGACCGCGGCAGAGACTGCGGAACCCAGCTGTAAGCTCAGGGGCGCCCAGGGTCCCCAGGAGCCACCAGACGCCGGAAGGGAGCAAGGAAAGACCATACGCCGAACCTCAGTGGGAGCCCAGCCCCGCCGATGGACCTGAGTTCAGGCTTCTGTTCTCCAGGACAGAGAGGTCATAAAAATTATGTTGAAATGCAAAGGACCTACAAAGGTTAAGATCATGTTGACAAAAAAATGACAAATTTGAAAGGCTCACTGTACCTCACTTCCAAACATTATAAAGGTGTAAGACAATATGGTTTTGTTGTGACGAATAGATCATATCGGTCAATAGAACTGAATAGAATAGAGTGTCCAGAAATAAATCTACATATATGTGGTCAACTGATTTTTTTTTTAAGTAAGCTCTAGGCCCAACATGGGGCTTAACCCCTCAACCCTAAGATCAAGATTCACATGTTCCACTGACTGAACCAGCCAGGCACCTCTCAATTGATTTTTAGGAAAAGTACCAAAGTAATTCAATAGAGGAAAACATAGTCTTTTCCCAAAAAAACGTGCTGGGACAACTGTATATCTATATGGAAAAGAGTGAACTTTACCTCTTACCTTATACCAGGTACAAATTTAACATAAAATGGATCATAGACCTAACTATAAGAGATAAGCCTATGAAATCTTCAGAATATTACAAAGGAGAAAATCTTTGTAACATTTTGGTTAGGCAAAGATTTATTAGATAGAACATATAAAATGCAAACCATGAAAGATAAAATTAAATGGGCCTCATCAAAATAATAAAACTTCTGATCTTTGAAAAATACCATTAAGAAAGCAAAAGGCAAGCCAAAGACCCAAAAAAAACCACCCAAAAAACATATTTGCAATGCATATAGCTGATGCTTAGAATATATAAAGAAATTCAACTCGATAATAAATGCCGCTCAGCGATAGGAAAACAAACAGAAAAATTAAAAGTGAGATTTGAATAGAAACGTAACGGAGGAAATATATGAATGGCTAATAAGCCCTTGAAATGACGCTCAACATTATTAGTCAGAGAAACGGGAGTTCAGATCATAATGAGATACGAGTGCACAGCCTCTGGAAAGGCCAGAATTGACGGACTGACCACGCCTAGCATTGGTGGGGACGCGAAGCTGCTGGAACGCCCCAACATTGATCGTAGGAACGTAAAATAGTGCCATTTCTTTGGAAGGTAGACTCCAGTTTCTCAGAAAGGTGAATATAATGCTACCACGCAATGCGGCACACGCCCACACTAGACGTATATGCAAACGTTTTCTATTCACAATAGTCAAGAACCAGACACAACCCAGGGGTCTGTCCACAGGTGCGCGGCCGGCGACGGAGCGTGTCCGTGCGCAGCTCCCGCTCAGCCGTGAGACCCGCTATCTCCGCGCAGCCGGGAGGGACCCCGAAAGCTCGCTCAGCAGCAGAAGAGCATGCACAGAAGAGCTCCCGGGGTAGCTGCCCACCGAGACGAACTTGATGCTGGACTGCGGCAGTCTGTGCTTGAGGTGGAGACCGACGGAAGGGGCACGGAGGTCTGGGGGGGACCCGAACACCCCGCGTCCTGAGCATGGCCGCGCTCACGCTGGCCTATGCACTCACCCGAACTCATCAGGGTGCATTTTCTCGTGTGTAATGACACCTTAGGGAGTGGGTAGGACAGAAACCAAAAGACTGTGAGGTCCACCCCCCTCCCCACCACACCCACCTCTGGGTTTTTCTGTAGAATGGAATGCCCTATAAATACTGTGTCATTTCCTCCTCTATTATGATTTGGGGGGGTCTGTCTTCCTCTGCCAGAACAGGGGTCTTGTTTGTTTGATTCACCGATAAAGTTCCCAAAGCTGAAGACCAGGCCCGCAGCTTAGAAGATTCTCGGTAAATATTTGCTGAATTTACAAATGAGTGAATAAAGAACAAGTTAGAAGGACTTGCCCGGCCAGACACAAGCCTTTCTCTAATGCTATAATAGTTTATTTATTTGACAGAGAGAGAGAGCGCACGCACAAACAGGGGGAGCAACAGAGGGAGAAGGAGAAGCAGACTCCTGGCTGACCAGGGAGCCCGATGCCTGATGCAGGACTCGATCCCAGGACCCTGAGATCACGACCTGAGCTAAAGGCACACACTTAACAGATTGAGCCAGCCAGGTGTCCTAATGCTATAATATTTTAAAAGAAGGAGGTTTTGATGGAAGAAATGAGAGCCCCCGAAAGGGATCCAGCCCCGTGCAGAAATGTCTGTGGAGTGGCAGATTTCCTGTCTAGGCAGGGAGCACGGTCTCTCTTCGTAGATGGCGCTGGTCAGGTGCGCAGAAAAGGATTGGGTGCCTCTTCACAACAGACACACACAAACTCAAATATAGGCAGTTTCAAGACTTATATGTGCTTATAAAGCTTAAAAACCTAAAGAGAATGAAGGAAACCCATTTTTACAACCTCAGGGTGGGAAAGACTCTAATGATGAGCCACAGTGACCACTAACGATAGCAAGATGTTTAATCCACTTAGCTCCAGTAAGGTGATAAATTCTGTTCATCCAAATCCAGCATATATTCTCCTTGTTTAAACACACACACACACACACACACACACACACACACACACACACACGCTGATACCCCTAGAAGTAAACACGGGGGAACTAACGTTTTGATGCAGAGGGTGACTATGGTGAAATCAAAACAAGACACCAAAAAGAAAGGGAAAGCCACTCGCTGACTGCAACGCAAGGAAGTTCACAAAGGGTTAATAGCCAGAATATACAAAGAGCTCTCACAAATCAACAAGAAAATAAAGGCAACACAAAAGAAAAGTGGATAAAGCTCGAAACGGGGATTCTGCGGAAGGGGAAGTACAAAGGGCCAGGAAACACTTACTCGTTATGAGCTCACATCTGAGAGGCACCAGCTCTGTCCGCGACCGGTCAGGTAGCAAAAGGTACGACCTCTGACAGTAGGGAGGGCGGCAGTGGCAGGCGGAGGGGCCCGGGCTCTGCTGGAGGGAATATAAGTAACACACCACTAGCAGCAGTGGGAAAGTGTTTGCACTCCCCCACCCCCAAATCCCATACCTCGGGGCAGGTGTCTTGCCTTCCCAACAACCTCCGCTGAAGTTACTCTATGCCAGAAAATTACACACAATTTCCTCCTTTACCGTTGCAGAGTCTCGAAGGCAGGATCATCATTTTGGAGGTAAGACCAGGCAGAAGCAAGGCGCTCCGCCCCAGCGCGCCCAGCTAAAAAGGGGGCTCGCTGCCGAGCAAACTCTGGGGGGGGGTGCTCAGGAACGGGGAGAGCACGGTACATGCCGCCAGGGGCCAGGGGCCAGGGCCCCGGAGATGGAGGCAGCCGGGTTACTCATCCCAGAGGCGGCGTGCAAATTACCCGCATCACTCAAACAGTCACATTATTGTTCAAGTGGCTTGGAAACACCTGCCCCTTTCTTATCTCGAGCAGCAATCAGCTTAAGTACCAGCCGATGTGCCCCCCCCCCACCCGAGAAAGAAGGGCGGGGCCTCCATCCGGCAACACTCCGTGGACCGCCTTGCCCGCGGGAGCTCTGTTTTCCCCACAGTGAAGTCGGAAAAGCCCCTTAGAATTATTTAACAGTCATGCAGGAGCAAGGGGTCCGCTGTGAGCGCCGGAGATCCAAAGGGTGCAGCCACAGCCCGGGGAGCCTGGCCAGGTGACGGGCGGGCCCGGGGCTCAAGCCCCCTTCGTTCTGCGCTGCTGCCCCTTCGGAGGACGCGGGGGGCCCACCTCTCTGCATGTCTGGTGCCCGAAGTGCAGTGGTCATGCACAAGGACCCCAGGAGCAGGACTCCAGAAGGGGACCTTGGTCACCTCGCACTCTGCCTCGGTTTCCGGGGGTGTAAAATAGGGTGACGACAGTAACTTCTCCGCGGGGCTGTTCTGAGGACCCGTAGGAAGTGCCAGGCACGCGGTGGGGCCCGGCTGGCGTCAGGCAGCGTGACGGCTGTGGCTTTAAGGAGAACCTACACGCAGGTAACACTTAGCCGAGACCCTCCCCAACCCCAAATCTGATGCCCGCTGTTCATCTGACAATCAGACCCCACTTTCCCGGGCTCCACCGGCCAGCCCCTCGGGGCCTCGCCCTGCCGTCGCTCAGACCGGAGCCTTCGGGGCGTAGGTCAGCCAGGCGGACACGGCCCCCCAACCAGCCGCACCCCAGCCCCTCAGGACGGGAGAGCGTGGCGGGAGCTCCCGTCTGCTCAGCGCGTCCTCTGAGGGCCCAGGCCAACAGGGGCGTCCCCCCTGCACCGCTGCACCCGGACTCGAGCCCACGGGCGCCATCAAAGATGCAGGAAGAGACAGAGCAGCGTGGCCTTGAGGGATGAGCAGCAACCGGGCCGGTGGACAAGGGAACGCTCTTCCCACCGCCACCTACAACCAGGCATCCGGGAGGCGGGCTCAAGGGCGGGATGTGCTCCAGGACCCGCCCACACGCGCTCACCTTTTAGAGCCTGTGAGTCCTGGCAGCAAAGGCAGATCTCAGGAAGGGGACGCAGGACTCCCCGAGGGCTGGGCTCCTGACCCCGAGCTCTGCGGGCAGCGTGCATCTTGGGAATGCCCCTCCCGCAAGCAGTGGGATTCCCACGTGTGCCGGGCAGCCTCCCACCCCTCCCCTGCTCCATCACCTGGCCCGTGCCTCCTCCTCCAGGCAGCGCCTGCCCACACCTCCTCTCCAGCCTATTCTCCCCCCCCACCCCCCCCCGCCCTGGCCTCAGAGTATCTGGGATCCCAGGAGCCCTCCGAGTTACCGACAAAACTGACGGCTCCTGCCCCGGAAAGCACACAGCCCGCAGACACCGAGGGGACAGCAGCAATTGTGGAGTTTCGCAGGCCCCCTGGATGCTGCCCCGCGGGGCGGCAGGCACATCGGGGTTCCCAGGACCGGGCAGAGCCGGCCCGGAGCGATGTTTCGGGGTGTTGGAGGCAGACCGAGGTGCAGGGGCTCCCCTGCCCCGACTTCCACATCTCCGTCTCCCCCTGCAGTCCACGGGCTGGGTCCCAGGTGGGGCCAAGCTTCCAAACTACCGCAAGCCCCCGGCCTCTCCCAAGAGCCAGGGAAACGGGGGCATTCTGAGAAGGATGGAAGCTTCCCCCCTCCGTCTGAAGGGGCTCTCCCTCCAAGGGGCTCTTCTCAACCAGCGAGGCGCTCCCCTCCCTTCACCCGCACATGTGATGAGACAAGCTGGGCTTAGGGGGAAGGAAACCGCAGCATCGCCGCGTGCCCGGGGGACCGACCGCACACTTCTCTCTGCGCCCAGAAACACGGCGGCTTTCACGCCCCGTCTCGGAGGCTCATCAAGCTAGGGGGCTGAAAATGATTTCCTGAAATGAATCATTTCAGGGATAAACCCATCCAATAAACCAGGGCTGTTCTCCGCGCGACTCCGTGGTACCAGCAGCCCTGTGACTCGGGGCCAAGGACCCCGTTCCCCGAGGTGTCAGCTCTACCCAGCTCCCGGTTTTGGAGAAAATGTCTGTGGGGCTCAGAGACACTTTGAATTCGGTTGCTGTTTGAGACACAGGCTCTGGATCCTGGGAAGGAGCTCTCCTTCCCCTCCAGCTCACTAAGTTTCTGTCGGACTGAATTAATGAACACACGACGTGTTTAGCCCCCGCTGATGCCCAGGACCTCGCGGAAGGTGGCGGTTCATAGGCGCTCGGGAACTATTTGGGGATAAATGTCCGCATGAATGAATCTAAGAAAATCATCATCTGTTTTCCTTTACGGGATTCTCGTTTTTCTGGAGGTACAACCACTCAATATCTAGGATAAGCTCCCCTGGGTCACGGCGGATTAGTCTTTCCCGTGCAGCGACGCCAAATTGCATCTGCTGGGATTTTGAACTTGGAACCGTACGTGTGGCTTCGGGAGGGGGCTCGTTCCGGAGTCCGCGGGTGTGTGTGCCGCGTTTATGAACTTCGCTGCGAGCCGAGCGTCATGAAAATAACTAGGCAGTTTCCCATCTTTTCCTCTGCTCTGGAAGGGCTCTGTGGGCCGCTGTCATCATCAGTTCCCTGAAAAGAACCCCTGGAAAACCGCCGGTCCGCGAGCGCGCGGGGAGAGTGGCCCCTTCCATCTCAGTGTGTTCTGTGCGGGTTCAGAGTACCTTCTTGGGAGGCCGTCGGTAATCCGGGTTTCCCCAGAGACTATTTTCAGATTATTTGCATATAGACTCTTCGTGTTTGTTTTTGAGATTCCTCTCTCTTTGCTAATTTATAACTTTTTTCTCGTTTAAATTGGCTGAAGCTTTGCCTATTTTAGAGTATATGTGTGTGACTGTGCACGTGTGTGTGCACGTGTATGTACATGTGTGTGCACGTGTGTGTACGTGTGCGCACACGTGTGTGTGCATGTGTGTGTGCGCATGTTACAATGTAACTCGCCCATCTGTGCATTGACTCCGCTGCTAACTGACCTCCTGCTGACCCCGCTGACCTCTGCCCTGACCTCCATCACTCCCTGACCCTGGCCCCCGGCACACTGACCACTGACCTGTGTCCTGACCTCCATCACTCCCTGACCCTGGCCCCCGGCGCATCTGCAGCACCCCCGGCTGAGGACAGGGTTCAGATGGCTTCCGCAGCGCACACAGTCACGAACACAGTGGGGCCCCGTCTCCCGAGCCCCTTATCTGAGTGCAGGTGCGAGCCGTCCACTGAGGAAGGGAGGGGGCCTGGGACCAGTTCCGGTGAATTCAAGCAGGAGGCTTGTGAAGGACGGCCGCGGGGCCCCGTGTAAAACGCTGTTAGGAGACGGGGGGGACAGGTCTGGGGAAGGGAGTGTGACGCCCGGAGAGCGGGACCAGCACGCAGGATCCGTGTTCCACGTGGCGGCCCACGGGGGGCTCTTGCTAACCAGCTTCCCCTCGTGTGGATGGAGGTCCGCCTCTGGCCCAGCAGCCCCGAGTGTGGGCTCCAGGGCACGGCCGAAGGGGCAGGTGACACGTGGGCCCAGCCCCTAGGCTCCCCTTGCCACGGCCCCTCTGGCCACCAGCACTGCTGCCCGTGACCTGTCCAAGGCACCCAGTGGCCCTTGAGTGTGGCACAGTCCCCGGGGAGCCACGCTGGACGGAGGATTCCAGTAGTCCCTTCCCGAGCGGAGGGGTCTGTGGGGAAGCTCCTTGGTAGCTCCGTGACCCGATGGAGGCCTGTCATCCGCCTTGGATGCCCCGGAGGAGACAGCTGTGTGTCCAGGGTCAGGGACGCCTCCCCAGAGTCACGGCTTCCCCCCCGCACCGTGCTCCGTGGCCCGGGCGAGAGGCTCCTTCCCTGCCGCGGTGTCCCGCTCTGTATGGCCAAGGCACTCCATTACCCTGAAAGAAGCCGGGGACTCAAGTCCGCGGATGTCGCTGGTCTGACACGCACCCTGTCATCTGGACGCTGCTGGCCTGATGTGGCAGAAAGGCCGCGGAGCCACCGGGATGGGGCCCGAGGGACACGGCACCTGCCATAAGCAGGAGGCCAGGGGACAGGCGTTTGGCCCACTTCCACCGCACACAGGGCGGAAACCAAGGCGCGAGGTGAGGTTGGCCATGTCACCGTTCCCCTGAATAACCCTCTTACAAAGCACTGGCTGCCTGTCCCCAGGCCTCTGGGCTTGGAGAGTGTGAGGGTTCCAGCTTCCGTGGGGGGGGCGGGGCCCTGGGCCCTGGGGAGAGGGCGGGGCCTCAGGGCAGGGGGCGGGGCCCTGGGGCAGGGGGCGGGGCTCTGGGCCTGTGCACTGGGTGTTAATGGATTCTCTCTCTGTCCCAACCACCTGCAGAGGAACTTGAGCGTAGCCCACGCCGCCCCTCAGGCTCCAGGGAGGAAGAGGCTGAAGGGACAACGTTGCCGTCAGGCATCCAGGCGCCCTGCGTCAGAGACGAAGATGTCCTCAGTGCAGCCCGAGACTGTGTCACAGAGGCAGGCGCTGGGGGGACAGTCACGGATGCAGAAGAGCTCGTGGGATACAGCACCGGTGAGCTCATCTTGGGGTAACAAAACATTCAGATAATCTCCCACATGTAGCCAATCCAAAGACTACTCGAAGAAAAATCTGGAGTGGAAGCTGTGAGCATTCGATTTTTTTAAATTACAGAGCCAAATAACTGGGGCATTATGGTTCCAGAGCAGAGGAATCTTGACAATGTAAAAAATATATAGAACCGGTAAACATTAAGACACGCTGGGCGGGAAAAGGGGAGCAAATGCGGGAATGCAAATTTCTTCTTCTTGTATAAGGGGGAGCCGATCGGCACCATCTGAAATTAAAAGTATGTAGTTATTGGGGTGCCTGGGTGGCTCAGTCATTAGGCATCTGCCTTTGGCTCAGGTCACGATTCCAGAGTCCTGGGATCAAGCCCCGCATCGGGCTCCGTGCTCAGCGGGAAGCTTGCTTCTCCCTCCCCACTCCCCCAATTGTGTTCCTTCTCTCGCTGTGTCTGTGTCAAATAAATAAATAAAATCTTGAAAAAAAATATGCAGTTACACTGAAATGGGTCCAACCTCTTTGTTTTCACTGAACTTTTTTTTTGTCAACTTTTTGTTATTGTGTAAAATACACCTAACGTAAAATTTACCGTATTACCTATTTTTAAGTGTATGGCTAAGTGGTATTAAGTACATTCCCATTGTTATGCTGCCGTCCCCACTGTCTATCCCCAGAACTCCTTGTCTTGTGAATCTGAAACTCTTACACCTATTAAACACTAACTTTCTATTCCTCCTTGCCCCACCCCTACCCCCGGCCTCTGGTTCCCACCGTCTACCTTCTGTCTCCAAAGATCCGACTCCTCTAGTGACATCATGTAAGTGGAATCATCAGTATTTGGCCTTGGTGACTGCTTCTTCCACTGAGCACAGTGTCCTC
>CM052899.1:174636909-174671670 GCA_028534135.1 Potos flavus | reverse complement strand
CCTGGGGCTGGGTGGGAGCTGCACGGGGGCTGCGAGAGGGCTGCGGGGCCCAGGATGGCCCAGGACAGCCCCCCTGCAGGGGGAGTGTGATACTAAAAGTGGCCGCAGCCCGGTCTCTCCGTGGCTTCTCACCCGCTGGAGGGCTAGCTAGGGCTCCCTCAGCGTCAGCCCAGAGGGCCCCGCAGAAGGGGCGAGACCTCAGCGCTCCCACAGGGCCCTCACGACATTTCTGGAGGGAAGTGTTTGCCAGGGCGGCAGGACCAGGACACGGCGGGCTGACGACTTCCCATCCTGCCACGCAGAGCTGGTACCACAGTTCCACCCCGTGGGTAAGGTGGCTGCGCTGTGCCAGTCAGCCGGCCGGCACTCCACATCGCACAAGCCCTGCCCGGCCCCCGTCTGCACCCCCAGACCCTGTCTGCACACCCGGCCCCCGTCTGCACCCCCAGACCCTGTCTGCACACCCGGCCCCCGTCTGCACGCCCAGCCCCCGTCTGCACCCTCAGACCCCGTCTGCACCCCCGGCCCCGGTCAGCATTCCCAGCCCCGGTCTGCACCCCTGTCGGGGGCCAGCATGCACTCTGCCCCCAGGGCAGCAGGACTGCCGGGGGGGTTACATAGATGCTACCTGTGGGTCCCCTCGCCCTGCCAAGGCCTGTCAGCAACAAGCGCTTCTCTCATCTGCAAGGACTGGGTCCCAGCTGGCCCGGGCCAGCCCCCCAGGAACAGAGCCCCATGGCCCGCTCCCACGGGTTGCTCTGACCCCAAGCTGGCTTCTCCGATGTGACCTCAATGCCCTTCTCTAATTTGTAAAGCAAACTCCGGGGAGGGTGGGAAGGAGGGGTGCGGGTAAGGACTCTTCACGGGCCGCTGGGTCCTCTCTGCTCCGTTCAGGACGGATCAGGTGGCCATCCATCAGCAGCCCCCGCCAGGGGCCTGAAGGAAAGAAAGCTGGGGAGCTGGGCAGGAAGCCCGCCCCTCCCTCGAACCCTCGCAGCCCCTGCTGGGGAGTCACTGGGCAGGGTGGGGACCCTGGGCTGGGGCCAAGCCAGCCTTGGCAGGCACCTCCCCCGCCTGGCCCCTGAGACTCGGCACCACTCCCCACTGATCCCGAAGCCCTGGGACAGGGGGATTTCTCTCTCTTGGGCCATTTGTTACTGAATGGCCGCGACTGGTCCCCTGGGGAGGGAGGGGCGCTTAGTGCCACCTGTCTGCAGACCAGCCTTTTGGAGTTGAGACAGGAACAGGCTTCGGGGTCTGACATCTGCCCTCAGGTGTGAGAAAGAGCGGCCAGGCTCCTTCACCCGGCCCTGCGTCCCCCCCTGCCTCCCTTCTCCGACCCAGGCTCCAGCGGTGGGAGGGGAGTGAGCCCCAGGCCACGGGCGCCCGTGGTGCTGCGTGGGCACACTCTCCAAAGGGCCACGCGGCCTCCCAGGCCCCGGGCTCCTCCGTGCACGCTGGCAGGGGCTGGGGGCCGGGCCCAGAGTCGGTGCTCAGTAACACGGGGGGGGGGGTAGCTGAGGCAGTGGGGGTGGACGGGTGAATGCACGGGTCCATCCCGGTGATGTGCAAGGTTCCGAAGAAGGACGGGCGTGGCTAAGGTCAGTGGGAAGGAGGGGAGCCTTTGGGGCAGACAGGACTTCCCACAAGGGTCTCAAGGACGACAGCCTCATGCATTGGTCCCTTTGTGCTCCCGTGGGGCTCCCATGACCGTGCAAGAGATAGGTCTGTGTCCTAGGCCCCAGGACCTGTAGAATGGGACCTCACTGGAAAAAGGGTCTTTACAGGCGTGACTGTGCGGGAGATCTCCACCTGAGGTCGTCAGGGGGTTAGGTGGGCCCTGCCCCCGTTGGCTGGTGTCCCTGTTCGAGAGAAGAAAGGCAACTCGGACACAAAGACACAGGGGGCGTCAGGGGTGCGTGAAGACAGAGGGGGGACGCGCCCAGGGGCACCAGAAGCCCCCGGAGCCAGAAGCCAGGGAAGGACCCCATCACCCCCTGACCTGGGACTCCTCTAGTGCCCCGTCTGCGGTAATCTGCGACCGCCCCCCTCCCTCCCGGAAAGCGCTGCGCCCCGGGGAGGGAGGGAGTGCCAGATGCTGGGGCACAAAGGGGAGTGCAGTCCCCTGGGGGGGGGCAGCTCAGGTGCCAGAGGCTTCCAGGGGGCGTGGCCAGGTGAGACACTGCCCTGGGAGGACTGAGGCCACCCACCTACGGGAGGACGGAGGGATGCCAGCAGGGTGGGGGGCGGATGGGGGGTGGGTACATGCCGGCCACAGGGTCGGCGGGAGCCCAGGTCACTCTGTGGGAACTGCTAGCAGCGAAGGCCGCAGACTGTCGGGGCCCGCCCCCCCATTCGCACAGTTCCTGAGGCCGGCCTCCCCGGGGTGTGCTAACCTGTTCCTGGAGAGAGCCCGCTCACACGGGGCCTGGGGGCTCTTCTTAGGAGGATGCTAATCCCCCTGTCGGGGTTCTGCCCTCCTGACCACGTCCCCTCCCAAAGGCTGGCCTCTCGATAGCCTCCCATTGGGGGTTAGGGTTCAACACAGGAATTTGGGAGACGCACGGTTTGTATCAGGCCCTCTAAGTAATTGCGGCCTCGCTGTCCCCCAGGGCATGCTCTGCGACCCTTAGTTCCTAGGAATGTGACTGTCCCTCATTGTCCCTCAGCCCCAAACCCCCTCCCTTCTGCAGTCAGCTCCCGGATGCCGGCGTCTAGGTCCCCTTCTCCTGACCATCTGGGTCCCCACCAGGCTCTGTCCCCAGGGGTGCTGGGGGGTGGCCAGAGGGGAGGGGGAGGGTCCCGCCCGGGAGGGTCCCGCCCCTCGCTGTCTGCTCCCCCGTGTTGCCACGGCAACGCTCCTCACCCCAGTGATGGGGCCCTTCTTGCCCCTGTAGCCCCTGAGCTCAGTTTTGGGCTCCCCTCTCCCCCGGGGGCCGTCTCCTGGCCCCTCAGACACCAGCGTGACCCCACCCCCTCCCAGGTCTGGGTCCTTGTCTGGCCGCTGAGTATGAATCCCTCCCTCGTCGTCTTCGTGTCCCTGTCCCAGCCCCGGGGTGCAGCCGCTTCCCGCGGCTGTCTCCAGACCTCTTAGGGCCTCTGTTTGCCTTCCCGGGTCTCTGAGGCCTGGTTTGCTGTTCGTTCCGGGGGCTTCTCCCTGTGAAAACCTCAGGAGTGTCCGCCCCGGGGGGACCCTGCCTGAGGGACGTGATGAGGGCAGGGGGTCTCCCTGGCGAGGCTTTTGGGAAGTGCCGGCCCCTACCTTCCGGGTTCCCCTGCATGGCCCCGTCCAGGGCAAGATTCCCAAGAGAGGATGCTTTGCTTTCGGCAAGAGGCAATTGCTTCTCTTTCAGCCTGCGAGCGTCGGAAAAGAGCCCACACTTTTCCCTGCAGACGTCCCGGAAGACAGACCTCGGCTCGGTCGGCCCCAGACACGTGCCCCGCGGCCCCAGCAGAGCCAGGCACCCTCCGGCCCAGACTGGCAACGCTCATCCCTGGCTCAGTGAGTAAAATCCAAACAGAGACGGGACCTGGGTCCGCCCCCGGCGTGTTCACCTGTCGCCCTCCGAAATTGAGCCCTTAGACGCCAGGTTTCAAGGGACCGTGATGAGAAAGATGCCAACGGCTCTCAAGGGGTCTGCTCCTCACCGTTCAGTGGCTCTGGGCGGGGGGAGGAGCAGGTATGTTTAAAATATAAAAAAATGATAAACAGTACCCACATGTCTGTTTCCTCCAAAAAAAAAATAACGTATGAAAATAAAATCACTCCGGGCAAACGTGATCTTTATGCAGGGAATGGCCTTGACCTCCATCAAAAGATACTTTCTCTTAAATATCATTAACACATTTCCAGGCAGGGAAAATTTACCGCTGTTAGCTTTATATGAATATTATGCTGATCTCAAATCCAGAGCCAAAAACAGGCTCTGAAAACAATGTGGAGGCTATTTTTTTTTCCTGGGTTTCCTCCCACGTTTGATCAGCAGATGCAAACCAAAGTGCCTTGAGCTCCTAAGGGGTTCTGGAAAGTGCCGAATCTAATTAAAACCATGGGTTGGGACGACGTGGGCTGGGGAGAACGTCCTCCTTCTGGCTCCCTACTGTCCACCTGCCCGCCTCAGGTGGCCCCGGCCTCCTTCTCAGGGTCACTTCCTCTGGAGACTTAATGCCAGGTGCACTCTGGTCATCCCGGTCCCCAGCTCGCCAGACAGACCTCAGCATCGCGTACCTGTGGGCTGGGGGGTGGGCAGGTGCGTGGGGAGGAGGGACCCAGATCCTAGGGGACAAGGACCAGGATGGACAGGAGCAGGGGAGGCTGACTTGGCCCGAGGGAGCGGAGAGTCTCCGTCCAGAGGGACCCGCAGGCTCTCAGGGATGTTGAGAGAGAGTTCCAACAAGGAGCTGGGGTTCTAGGGCGGCGAGTGGGGCAGGTGTCGCAGAGATCGCACCCATCGCGGACCTGCAGGGAGGGACTTGCAGGACGCAGGGGGAGGAGGGCCCGGTGGGGAAGGTTTGGTGCCGGTTGCTGGGCGGCCTTGGGAAAATCGCTTCACCTCTCTGAGAGGTGTGACTGCTTCTCTCCGGTGAAGATGGTGAGTCGCCCCACGGGCCAACCGAGGTGTGACCTCAGGGCCGTGACTCCCACGAAGGGAGGGCCCTGCTTGCTGGCTCGCCGCCCCGTGGTGATCGCACAGCCCAGGTGCGCAGTGGAGATTCCTGGAAGGGGGGAGGGGGGAGGGGGAGGGAGGACACGTGTGTAGCTTTTTGCTGGGAATCTGGAGCTTTGGAGTTTGGAAATTGCTCCCGGAGCTTCCAAGCCCTTCTGGGTGAAGGATCCCCAAAACTGCTCAGTTGAAAAAAACCAGACTCCTTAGGTGGCGGGTGGGGGCTTTTAAACCCCTCCAGGTTTCCCTGGTAACCTCCATTTGCACGCAGAATGGGAAGTGATCTCATGGAGGACCCAGCGATTCTGGAGACCCCGCCCCGCCCCGGAGAAGTTTAAGAGCTCCGCCAAGTTCTCCTAACATCGGCCCTGTTCCCTCAGCCTTGCTCAGCACGGGCGTGCGCTTTTGGGTGAATTGAACTGGGCTCTGTTGATTTGTTTTTCCCGGACTTATTTCCATTTAAATCAGCTGCCCTTCGAGCCCCCGAGCCCCCGGTCTTGCATAATGCACGAGCTCTTGAAGTGAAATCAATCGGAGCTCGAAGAAGGAAATGGATTTGTATTCGCATCTTCTGGGGCGGGCTTTCTAGGCAGCGCCTCCGGCCCTGGAGCTCAGCTCTGGGGGTGCTCACCCCTGATTGTGCGAGGGTGCGTGTGCACACGTGGGCAGAGGCTGGGCGCCAGAAGGCAGTCGCCATCCCTGATTCAACTCCACTGCTTCCTGGTGCTGTGTGGCCTTTGTGAGTTCCCTAACCTCTCTGTGCCTCCGTTTCCGGATCAGTGAACACACAAGGAGGGTGACCCTTTATTGCCCCAGCTGTTGAGAGAACACAGCAGATTTGCAAAAGCATCTCCCTCCGCCCCCCACCTCCCTGTGGGGTGGGGAAAGGATGCTTCTCGTGGGCGTCATGCATCATCCCACAGGTCCCCAAGACTTTCCGAAGCCAGGTGCGAGGTCAGGGACAGGGCCCCGCGTCGGCGTGGCTCAGGCTCAGTCCCATCAACCCTCCTGCAGCCCAGCTGGGGGCCGGGGAAGCCGAGGCAGGGTCTGGTCCCTAGGGGGGACTCAGCTTTTTGGGAGGCTCCCAGAGCCTGGGAGGGGGCATCGGCGGGACCCTGGACTCTAGGACCCAGGAAGGCTGAGCTGGGAAAGCGCCCAGGCCCTGTCAGTGATGACACACAGCCACCAAAGCCGCCAAAGTCCCTGGGGCCGCCAGGAGCCCAAAAGCCTCTCCAGCGCCCACATCCTTCCCGGAGGTGTGGGGTATGGAAGCATCGTGAAGGCTCCCCGCACACATACGCCCTTTCCCTGGAGGGGACTCAGAAACTATGTCCAGGTTAATGTTGCCTTCGTCCTGGGGCTTTGGCACCCCCTGCTCTCACCGAGGCTGGAGAGACAAGCCAGCAGTCCCACCCAACCCCCCTTTACAGATAGGGAAACCGAGGCCCAAAGGGGCCATCTTGCCCCGGTTTTGGGGGTGGTGGCTGGGGGACAGGGGCAGGCAGGGCCGGGGCAGGGCGGTGACCTTGACGGAAGTCAGGGCCCTTCAGGCCTCAGCCGCCTCCAGGCTTTCTCCCGCTTGGTTTCCAGGCAGGTCCTCGCAGAGAGAACGAAGGCACCGACCTCCTGCCCCGGCGGCTAGGGGGCCTGGCTGTGCGTGTCTGCAGAGGCTGCCTGGGTGCCCCGCGGGGTCCCCGGGGCCACGACGTCAGGCCCGAGCAGGACCAGCGCCCAGCACTGGTGAGAGGTCCGGGGCATTATCCAGCATCTCCATTCCCGGCCCCGAAGGACGGCAAGCAGGGTCTTGAGGCTAAAACGGAAAGTCCGTGTGAGGTTCGCAGACCGGGGTTGAGCCCGGAGTGCACGCTTCCCGTGCCCCGGCCTCCAGCCCGCCGCCCCTGGAGGCCACGTTATTTCCCTCCTTGTCCAGAATCGCAGACAAACGCACAGTGTGGTGGGCTCCTCGGAAAGTTGTGTGACCACAGGGCTCCCATTTGAAAAACAAAGGAACTTAGAGCAACGTTTGTTTTTTAAAAACCGAGCGTATGCTGGTGCACGCCTGACTGGGCCTCCCCAGGGCCTGGGAAGGGGCCCTGGCCACAGACAGACCCTGGAGCTTACGCCTGGCCCCCGCCTCCGCGTTCACGGGGACTCTGCCCTTGAATCCCGCCTGCCAGACCCCTCCCGAGGCACCTTCGCAGCCCAGGCGCCCGCAGGTCTCAGCGCAGATGGGCTGGGCCTGGAGCTGCCCGGGCGCCGGGGCTGGCCGTGGCTGGCCGTGGCTTCCCGCCCTGGGCCCCGGCCTCACCGGGACCCCACCCCCGTGTGTGCTGGGTTCTCCCTTAAGCCACACTTCCCAGCCCGTGCTCAGCTGCACCGCCCCTTCTGGGAGGGGTGACCTAGCCTCAGCCCTGGCTGGGAGAGACCCCGTGGCCGCTCGGCAGGGGACACATGCCCGCGGGTGGCCTCTGAGCCGTAGGGACTGCAGGGAAACAGATGGGGGCTACAGGGGCTTTGCGGGAGGCCTGGGAGACTGCAGGTGCTCCCGCCCCTGTCCTCCGCCCAGCCGCTGCTCCTGCAGTCTCCAGTGCGGCCCACGGGGGGACTGTCTTGCAGAGACCGACCCACGGCCTTGCCCAGGCCCCAGGATGGCCGATGGCGGCGCTCGTGGTGCAGGGAGGGGGTGGGGAGGCTTGGGAGAGGCCCAGGCGGGACTCGGGCTGGAGGCAGGAACGGTTTCTGGGGCTCATGGGCTCTGCTTCGTGCAGAAGGGCCCTTCTTCCCTGTCACTTCCCTGTCACCGTCTTGAAAGTCATGATGCTTATTCCTTTGCATTTGCATTTTTCCACAGAATTATGTGGCCACAGCAGCCCGGAGAGGAGGGAGCCTCGTCACCCTCCCAGGGAGACAGCGAGCCGAGCTGGGGAGGTTGCCCAGGGCCTGGGGTTCAGCTGGGCCTCCCACCTGGTGCCCGTGCCTCCAAGGAACCGGGATGGGCGGAGGGGACTCTGTCACTCACGGCCCCGCCTCCACCCCACGGGCCGCCCCTGGCGGGGTGCGGGGTCAAGGCTGGGCGGGAAGGTTAAACAAGCAGACAGCGAGGGGGGTGGGGCTGCCAGCTTCCCAGGTCCCGGCCAGTCGGTGGCCCTGCTGGGGCCTGCTGGGGGAGGGGAGGTCGTCCTCGAGGCCGAGGCCGAGGCCTGGGTTGGCTGCCTGCCCCGTGGGGCCCAGGGGCGATGAGTGCAGAGTGGGGAGCGCGGAGCAGCGGGAGCGCAGGGCCCGGCTGGCCTAGGTAAGACCGGGAAGACCCCAGCCCCCAGCCCGGGCCTGCGTGGGCAGAGGCTGCAGCTGGGGGAGTCCGGGCAGGGTGGCAGGGGACGAAGGCCAGAGGGCCCCTGAGTCGGTGCCGGAAGGCCCCAGGACCCCCGTCCAGGCGCTGTCGCCTCGGTGGGAGATGGTGACCTCATTTGGGGGATTTCTGCCCCCCCCAGACGCTGGAGCACTGAGTGCTGAGTTCACAGCCTTGACCCGAGGGCAGGGGCGAGGCGCAGGGGCGTTAAGGTCGGTCTTTGTTCTTGCTGCTGCAGCGTGGCCCAGGACAGGGACGATGATCACCACGGGCGGCCGGCAGCGTGTTGGTTGAGGGCAGCATGGGCTCAAGCGAGGTCACGCGGGGCACAGAGCCAGAGCCGGAGGGCGCCACGGGGCCCCGGGGCTCCCCAGGACCTGGGTTGGAGGTGGCCTTTGCTGCACCTGCCCGCCCAGCTCTGGTTCTGCTTGCGGGCCACACACCCTGCCCCATTCTACAGACGGCATCCCTCCCTGAGGTCCGCTCGGGGAAACTGAGGCACTCGCAGCCTCTCCTCCCCTCTGCTAAGGCTCAGTTTCTCTGTCTGGGACACGGACGCCCAAGGCAGCTCCTGGGGGCATGGCGAGGAGGACTCAGGGTGGCCATGGAGCGGGCGGGCAGAGGTAAGGGGCGAGATCGCTCACATGGGGTTTCACAGCAGCGGCCCCGGCCCGGCACTCCAGCAAAGGCCCAGGACGCGGTGCGGGCACCCACTCCTGGGACAGGAAGGGCCGGAATCGTGCTGTCCAGGCCCGTAGGAGGCTGGGCTGGGGGCTCAAGCTTCCGGCAGTCATAGTCATCCAGGGCTGGGGGGAGGGCGGGCACCGGGACCACGGGACCCTGAGACCAGCCGCCTCTGTCCACAGCTATGCGAGGCCCTGCAGAGCAGCTGGGAAGGGGGCGGTGGGGGGACTCCAGGAGCTGGTGGGGGTCAGCCCCGCTCGGGTAGTTCCCCAGCGTGGTTTCTCCCTAAATGCGGAAGACTCCTCGCGCACCCTGGCCCCGGCCACCCACTGCCGCGCCTGGCTGCTCAGCAGTCCTGGGCCCTCCCTTCCCGCTTTGTGCCCCAGCGGCAGGCTGGGGCTGGGGGGCTTCAACGGATGGACCCTAACTCCCACCCCGGCTGAATGGCCTCGGGATGGGTGCTGGGTGCCCGGGGAACTTGCCACGGGGTGTGTGCCCGCCCCGCGCGGTCGTGGGCCTGCGTCCCCGCCGGTGCGTCCGGGCAGCAAACCGCCAGGCGCCCCAGGCCCCCCTGTGCTAGGAGAATTGGAGGAGGCATTTCTGGGGCGGGCGTCTTGAGCCCCCAGCTCTCCAGCCTCCGTGAGCGGCGTGCTGTTGGGGCAGGGTGTGTTTTCGGGTCAGGTCCCTGACCACGCGACCGCCCCACTGGAGAAGCTGTCGTGAACGGGCCAGCACCCTCTGCAGGCGCCCGTGTTCGAGGGGTGACGCTGCGCTCCGTGCGCCCAGCCTCAGTCTTGGCCTCCGTGAAATGGGACTAACAGGCCTGCCTGGGCCATGACCCTGCTGGCCTTGGGTGTCCAGGGGGTCGCTGGGCTTCTCCCGCTCCCTTACCGCCCCCCACAGTCCCAGGAAGGCCTGGGACCAAAACAGGGACTCTGACTGCAGACCCCCTGGTTTGCTCTCCCAGCCAGCGCCCTGCCCTGGACACCCGGCAGCGGGGCTGAGCAGGCTAAGTGCTTCAGCTCAGAAAGTGTACGTGTGGGGAGCCCTCCCCTCACCCCTCCCCACGTCCCGAGAGCCCCTGCAGCTGGATGTCCTCCCCGGACAGTGGGGACGGGAAGGCACCTCTGGGAGCAGGGGTTTGTAGTGATGCTTCGCTGCTCGGCACCTGTGTGGGGCCCTGGGATGGTGTTCACAGAGTCGGGGTGCTCGCCGGGGCTTGGCCCTTTGCTCCCCCCGTCCCATGTTGGTGGACGTGGGCCTCGGGAAGGCCCTGTCCCCTTGGCCTCTGCAACTTTCCCTTTCCCCCAGGGGATGGCTCAGTGGTGAAGTTTAGGGAGATGAGCCCACAGGTTCTGGAAACTATCAGGGGCGTGGCCTCAGAGACCCCTGGGGCAAATCCCGAGGCTGCCTGCTTCAGTTGGCGGGGTAAGTGCCGCCCCCGTCTCCAAGCCCTCTGCTTCCCCCTGGTGAAGCCTGGACACACGTGGGTCTGGCCCCAGGACTTACCTGCCAGCGGCAGGGCAGGTACTGGTCCTGGGCGCCAAGTTCCCTTTTCACTTCGTGCTGGCAGACTCTTCTGCCCAGGCAGAGCTGGAGCCCCAGCACCTCCCGCAGGGAGGAAGGAAGGGAGGCAGGGAGGGCGGGCTTGAGGGAGGAACTGGGGGGGAGCCCCCACCATGCACTAGACCCCAATAGAGAGACGTCAAGGAAAGCGGAGCTCAACAGGGGCCCCAGAGCTGGATGTTCGCCTGGGCGCCCGAGGCTCTGGCTCTGCTGGGCAGGGACTGAGCACCCCGTCCCTGCCCCACTCCCTCCCTGCGCCAGGGCTGGGAACTCCGAACTCCATGTGGCAGGGAAGAGTGTGTATCTGAGAAGCAAGAAGCCGGCTTGGAGAGCCCTGACAGGCAAGGCAGAGGCAGCAGAGTTTGCCGGAAACTGATGAAATGCCGGTGCCCCCTGGGTGGGACAGAGCAGGGCTCAGGGCAAGGATGGAACGTGAAGGAGGTGGGGAGTCGAGGGACCCCCCCCACCGCTGCTGGCTTCGACTTTCTGATTTATTTGTGAATATATATTCTGTCTGCGTGTTTACCCCTGCTCTATAAGCTGGCTGCTGGAGATGGGAAGCAGAACCCCCAGGAGGAGGGGATGCACCCCATTCCTGGCCCCGGACCTGTCCCTCCCCCTTCAAGGCGAGCTTGTGGCCCCTCCTCCTTCACTCGCATCCTGCCTGCTCCTCCTCTGCTTTCTGGAGCGGCTCTTGGTGTGGGCCGTTCTGCACCGGCCTGGCCAGGAGAAGGCTCGGGAGGAGTGCTGCCGGGTGCCCGGTGTGCCCCCAGCCCCCAGCCCCCCCTTCCTGTCCTGTCCCCCGTCCCTGGGGACCACAAAGCTCATTTCCTCTTGGTGCCTGGGCTCCTCCCTGCATTGCTGGAGATACAAAGCACTGCTGGGGGCACAACTTTTGGGGACACCTCCGCCTCTGGCTGGCATCTGGAGGCATTAAAGGAGGAAGGGGGGAAAGGCTTGTGCTTGCAGACTTCCCAGGAGGAGCGCTCCCCCCAGGTGGGAGGCCCACCCACCGGGAAGGAGACCAGTGGGAGCTGCCCGGGAGGTCGGGCTGGGGGGGTTCTGAGCTCCTTCCCTCTCTGAGAATTACACAGGTCGCCAGCCCCGGTGGGCCCACAGGTGTCCACTGGGGAGCGAGTGGCTGCCTCCCAGTGGGGGTGGGGCAGGCAGTGTGACCCCAGGCAGTGTGACTCCGTGTTGCTGGCAGATCCCCCCCGCCTTCCCTGGCCCATTTCCTGCTCACGTAGAGGGTCGGATGGTGTGGGACCCTCACGCCCAACTGTTCTGAGCCCCCTCCAGCCCCTGCCTCTCCGCTGCCGTCTCATTAAGTGACGTTCCCCTTACCCGTGCAGGGGAAGGAGTGGAGTTCAGGAAGTGGGTGCTCCAGGGGTCCAGCAAACTGCTCCCGGTTGGTTGGGCCCAGGTGGAAAAAAATTTCAGTTCTCTGCCGTCCACCTTGTTTCTTGTTTTAGGAAGAGTGAATGGAAGTGAGTGGATTTCCACCAAAACATCTACAAGAGCCGGCTGGGCACCCCCCACGACCACCACTGGCCTGCACTGTTGCCGCCTCAGAAACAGCCACCAGAGCAGAGGAGCCTGGCCGCCCCTGGGTTCTGAGGCTGCCGGCCTTGAACTTGGGCCTGATGTAGCAAAGGCCACTTTAGCTCCTTGGGGCTGGGGGGCCCTCCTCCTCCCCTCTGACTAGGTGGGACCACGAAGCGTGGGCCAGGAGGACACTGCGGCCTCGGGACCCCTCCCGCACCCCGCGCTTCTGCATGGAGCCCCATCCAGGTGTACCAGGCCACGGCAAGCGTCCACCGCCCCCCCTCCCTTCCCCTTGTGGGCAAGGCTGGGTCTGGCTCCGCCGGCCGGGCTCTTTCCTGGGCCCAGAGCAGCGTCCCCACACCCGGCTGCGTCCTGTTGGTAGTTGTCCGACAAATGACAGAGCAGGTGAGGTGGCCAGATTTCTCCAAGCCCCAGTCCAGAGTCTGCAGAGTGAGGGTGAAGCAGGCCCCGGCCGGCGTGCCGAATGAGCCGCAAGGACCACCCCGACTGCTCCCCTCGACGGGGCGCTGGCCCACCAGTGTGCCTGAGCCGTGGCTGTGGGGCTGAGGTCCCCCATTCAGGGCGAGGGACCAACCGTGTGTGCAGAATTCTCCCGGACACCGTCTAACGAGCATTTTGGGGAATAGGGAGGAGGCATTTTTAACCCCCCTCACTGCCACCCACGGTAACCCCCAAACCAGAGGCCTTATTTTAAGGCACCGTGATTGTCCTCGGAATGGTGTGGGGTCTAGGGATGCGGGGAGGTCTTAAGGGGGAAAGTGGGTATTTGCACACCGGTGCCCCAGAAGGGCGCTTCCTCCCGCAGTTCCACGAGTCTCCTCGTGGTGGTGCTCTTGCGACGGGACCCGTTCGGCCGGGAGCAGCCAGGCCCTGCGTGGCTTCTGCTTTTTAAGCTTTCAGAGTAAATTAGCCTTAGGTGGATTACCTCGTGGCACGGCCATCTGAGGAAGTGGAATTCCAGCAAAAGCTGGATTATTTATAGGTTCAGGTCCAAGATGCTGTGTTGTTTTAGCACGCATCCTCCGTGGGCCCCGAGGATGGGATGTAAGGGGATTTGGACCCTCCGTGTTTCTGGACCCGTTGATTCGAGACTTCCTTCCAGCGGGCTCTGCACACCGCTGTCCCCGTGCCCTGAGCCACCGGGGGCACCGGGGCCTGGAAACCAGGCCCCACCTTGCAAACTGCTGCCCCTGGTTTTCCCGGCACGGTGACAAGGGACAGCCTGCCGTGCCTCTCACCCGTGACCCCCGCAGACCCTTCCTCCTGGGGTGCCCCAACGGGCTGGTGAGTCCACACAGAAATTTCACTGATCACGGGTCTTCGTGATCTTTAGGGACTGGGCCCAGGGGTGCGGGAGCAGAGGCCGGCTTGCGGGGGATGCAGTTTCTGGCTTGCCGTCCATGGGGCTCGGCCGGGAGCCTTCCGCCGCGCCCCCTCCGCAAGCAGCGTTCAGGAAAGCCGCTGTGACCTCACACTCTTCGATGGCACAGATTTGGGGTGTTGTGTGAGGTCAGGTGACCGGCAGGTCAGATTTGAGGGACCTGGGAGCTCAGCGATCCAGACCCCGTCCCCACCCAGGGCCCCCACCCCCACCCCGCCCCTACCTGTGCAGTGCACACGGCAGTCCCCAGGCGGGCTCTGGCTAGCCTCGGGGGGCTCACCCCAGGGAAGGAGCATGGGGAGAAGTGGTCAGAGGAAGAAGCCACGGGGTGGGGGTGTGATGGCGCCCACCCCCAGATACCACCCCCAGACGCCGGCCCAGGGCGAGGCTAGACCTGCGTGCGAACCCAACCACACCGCCGTATTGTGACTTGGACGCACCGACGATGGGGGGTCTTGTCTAGGAAGGGGGCGTATCACTCGGCACACAGCTCAAAACCCCCTCAGTCACAGCTCTCCCGCAGAGACGCCCACCATGGGCAGCCCGGCTCCAGCCTCTAGGGTGGGCCCCAGCCTGGAGCTGGCCTCTTGCTCACCTGAGGCTCACAGGCTTCGCTGAGGCCCCTTCACGCTGCACATCCTTACCAGTGTAAGGAAAGGGGATAGTAGGAGCGGAAAAAGATGGAACGAGTGATCTTGTGTGGTAGTGAGTTCCCTGTTAGAAGAGGTATGCAAGCAGCAGGTAGATGGCCCCTGTTAGGAGGTTTTTACACTGAGCCGCTGTTTGGGACCCTCCCTCTGAATTCATTTCCCAGGATGATTTCCAGGTGTGGCTTCGAACCCGCTTTCTGCAGCCACTGGGCTGGCCTCGCCGGGGCCGGGAGAGCACATGGCCGATGAGCCCAGGAAGCAGAGGGACCTGGGCCCAAGCTGCTGGGCTGGAGGCTGATGCGGACTTAGGCGTCATGGGCTGGGCAACGTCCCCCAAAGATGTCAGATCCTAGTCCCTGAGAACATATAGATGTGAGCTTGGGTGGGAAAAGGGTGTTTGTAGATGCGATTAATTAAGGATTGAGATTATCCAGGATTACCCAAGTGGGCCCTAAATGCAATTATATGCATGTTAATATTTGAGACCCACTGAAAGGCTCGCTGGTTTGGGGGGACGAGCTCGGAGCCGCAGGTGCAGCCGAGGGCTGACTGCTTCTCCCCACTCAGTGCCGAGCCTGGGGCCAGGAGCTGGGGGGGCTTGCACCGCCGTCCAGCCTGCAAACTGATAATAATCTCATTGATTGAGGCTCGAGAGGGCGGGCGAGGGGGAGGTGGAAGGCCCGTGCTCACAGGGGCACAGCAGGAACGAGGAGAAGCTTGAATCTCATCAGTGCACACCAGCCGCGCACGCCCCGCTGGACTCAGAAGGCAGTGCTCCCTTTCCGAGGCGAAGCTGCCTGTCCACCCACAATGGGGCCGGGCCAGGGCGACGAAGGAGAGGGGGCGGTGACGGTCGCGGCAACCCGCCAGCAGTCCCGTAACTTAGATGCCACTTGACCCCCGTTAGTCTGGCAGAAACGAGGAAAAGGAGCCCGTGCTGCCCGTTGGCAGAGGCGTGGAGGAGACGCGGCCCATGCAGCGTGGGCGGCAGGTCGAGGCAAGGCGGAGAAGCGTGTCAGAGCCACACGCACACGCTCCTGGGCCCATCTCTGGTTCTCCGGGGTTCCCTCCCAGAGACACAGAAGGAGCAGCGCCACGGGTCCCCGTAGGAGGACACAAGCCCAGCGCTCTGCGGTCATCACAACCTGGAGACCACGGGAGCCACGGAGGGGGCATGCGGGGACGCTGTGGCCCACCCGCCACGGAGATGGGCACAGCCACCTGGCAGCTGGCTGGGCTGAGCCGGGAGCCCGTGTTCCCGGGATGGACCCTGCCCAGGACGGTGACTCCAGAGACCCTGAGCCTCGGACGTGCAGCCGTGCGCACGCGTGTGTCTGTAGCCTGCGCGGGACAAAGTGAGTCTGGGGAGGACGGGTGAAGGCGTATGTTGGCTTGGCATCGGGGGTCTCTAGGGGGGCGAGGCAGGGTGGGCGGGCATGATGGGGCCTCCGGCAGAGGGCACAGGAGCCCAGGCTGTGCAGGTGTGCAAGGAACATGCAGAGGGCGCCCATCTGTGTGCTCACGGGCTCTCTGTGTGGGGGTGGGGCACAGCTGTGTGTGATCACGTGTGGGCCGGTGGGCTTGTGCTCCTGTGTGTGGAGGTGTGCAGGGGTGTGGATCAGTGTGAGGGCGTAGGGGAGAGGTGTGCCTATGGGTGTACAGGTGTGGGGAGCACTTGTTTGTGGGGGCGGGGGCATATGGGAGATGGGAGCGTGTGCGTGTGTGTGGGTATGCTCACATTGTGTGTGCGTGTGTGCGTGTGGGGGTGGGCGTGCCTGTGTGCGTGTGTGTTGTGTGCATGAAGGGGTTGTGTGTGTGTGCGCACGTGTTGTGTGCATGTGTGAGGGGTTGGGGTGTGTGTGCATGTGTGTATGTGAGATGTGCGTGTGAGGGGTGCATGTGTGTGTTGTGTGCATGTGTGTGAGGGGGTTGTGTGTGCGCACACATGTGTTGTGTGCGTGTGTGAGGGGGTTGTGTGTGTGTGCACACGTGTTGTGTGCATGTGTGAGGCGGTTGGGGTGTGTGCACGTGTGTGTGTGAGATGTGTGTGTGTGTTGTGTGCGTGTGTGTGAGGGGATCGGGGTGCATGTGTGCCATAGGGAAGTGTGTGAATGTGGGCACGGGTGTGTCTGTGCCCGGCCTGGGGTCTGCCTGGGGAGGGGCGGGAGGGGCCCCCGCAGAGGGTGGGCAGCGGGGTCTCGGGGCAGCGGGTTTCCAGATGGCCTGTATTGTCTCCTTTACATCATCATGTATTTTTCACATTTCAACTTCTCTGTGTGGAGCATGTATGATTTATACACTGTAAACGCTCTTTTGTGGCGAATATAAAGTTGGGGTGACGGCAAGGGCCCTGACCGGCCAGGGGAGCCGGGCACACACCCCATGGGGGTGAGGGGTACCCTCGGGGCGGCCTCATCAGTGTGGCCCACCGGCACCCTCCAGACCCCAGGACCCCTCGCCGGCCTTGGGGGACTCCCTCGGTCCCGCTGGGGTCCCCGAGTCTTTCCCCCCACACCCTCCGCGCCCAGCCCACCACTAGCCCCTCCGCCAGAGGACCCTCCCAGGGTGTCACTTTGGGACTTTTTCCCCCATTTCTATTTTTGTAATTCAATAATGCTTGCACCTGCCACAAAACTCAAAGGACGTGACAGCCGCTCGGGTTCCCGCCCTCGTCTCCGAGGAGGGAGCAGCCCACCGGCCTGTGTCCCAGATCAAGGTGCCCCAGGGCCGTGCTCCCCCGAAGGCTCCAGGTGGGACCCAGCGGTTAGCTCTGGTCCCGCGGACGAGGTGGCCGTCCTCCCCACGCTGTCTCTTCTCGGACTGTCCTTTCTAGGGGGACATGGGTCCTCCCGGATTAGAGGCTCGGCTGCTCCAGTGTGACCTCAGCTTAACCGATGACGTTTTCAAGGACTCTGTCTCCAAATCGGGTCCCACTCTGAGGTACCGGGAGTTAGGACCTCAACCTAGGAATTCCGGGGGGATAGAGTTCGGCCCTTCACAGAGTGTGCACTAACGAGTGTGCGTGAACACACCCTTGTTCAGTACTTACGTGTGTGCACACGGACCGGTGTATGCTTGCCCCTCCCATTGACACGCAGGCTGTGCCGTGCTGCTGCCTCCGCCCCCCCCCCCCCCCGCCCATCCCCGACCCCCAGGGGAAGACAAGGAATCAGGAGCACCCCTCCCCTCCCCAGCACTCCCCACGACGAGGCCGCGTGGCCTCGGACCACAATATTCACATAACAGACTCCCTGGGGTCTCGGGTTTTTCCATCGCAGTCAGTTACCTTGGTGTCTCCGCCCCTCGGTCTTTGCAGGGGTTGGGGGCGGGGCTGTGAGCTCGGCTGAGCCCCAGACAGGGCCCGCGCAGAGCTGGGGCTCCGGGAAGTGCTCTGGGGCATGGCTGGTGAGGACTGGGGCTTCCTCCCGCTGCCCCCCACCCCAGGGAGTGCCTTGCCCTGCAACCGAGTAGCTGAGCAGTCCCACTGACATTCCTGAGCCAGATGTTGGCGAGGGCACCCTGCAGGGCATGGGGGGGGGGGCACGAGTGCGCCCTCGCAGGCCACAGGCATCCATCCCAGGACCAAAAAGAGGAGAGCCCGCCGGTCAGACTGCGGGTTTCCATGCTGGTTGGTCGAGGTTTCCAGAAACTTCCCTCTAGCTCCTGGGAAGAGGTTCCCTCCGCTGTGGTCACGGCCCTTTGTTCCAGCCCCATTTCTTCAAATCACATCCAATCAAGGTCACGGGCAGCCCAAGCTGTCTGAAGGTCCCCGGTGGTGGTTCGGATCACTCGGCACAAATCTCTGCTCCACTGTGGGAACCCAAATCTGCTTCCCCCTCGGATGCTCTTGAGATGAGCTCTAGACATTCCTGCCCCCCCAGGCTTAGTGACCACAGCAGCGGCATCCAGCAAGCTGTGACTATGGGCCCAGAGCCCGCGTCCCAGGAGGAAGATTGTGTTATCGCCCTTCAGAAAGGTCACGAGATCCTCCACCCAGGGAGCGTCTTCTGGGGCAGGCTGCTAGTTTTGGGTACACCGTCTCCCCATCCCCGGGGCCTTAGTACGTGCACGTCCCAAGGAGGAAGAGGTCTTCTTCAGTGAGTCTCACTGCTGGTCAGCGGCAGGGCTGGGACCCCAATTCACACATTACCCCAAAATGCGAAATGCGTCGAAAAAAGAAAGCTGGATGGCTGGATAAAGGGGCGGGGAGACGGGCAGATGCAGTAAGCGAGGAGGGCAACGTGCTAAGGGAACAATCTAGATGGTGGGCATATGGGGGTTCTCTGGGCAATTCTTTCAACTTGTGCGTGTTTGAAAGTTTTCACAATAAAACGTCAGGGAGAAAATACATCCCTTCATGAGTGAGAGTTCCTGGCAAGGGTCCTGGGGCTTGGAGGTGGAGTGGCCTTCTCAGCAAGGCTCCTCTTTCCCGGAGTCTTTGTTCGGGGCGCTGACCCTGCCAAAGGGGACAGGGCCTGACGCAGACTCAGGGCTGTAAGTGGGAAGGGCTGGGCCCCTTCCAGGGCGCTTCCCGTGGGGAGAGGGCGTCTTCAGGGTTGGCTGGGGAGAAGTCACCCAGGCTGCGGGAGGGGAGTGGGGTGCCGGGCACAGAGGATGCCATCTTACTCCTCCCACCCCCTTTCCCTCCACCCCTGCTCCCCCCTCCCCCTGCCCCACCCTGCCTCCCTCCTCCTCCTTCGTCCTCCTGCCTCCCAGGGAGTGGAACTCTGGGAACCATCCTCTTGACACGTTATGAAAATTAGCCTCCTCTTTCCAGTGTTTAAAAGGGGGGGCTTTCACAAGGAGGGATGCGGCTAGACCCTTAAAAAAAAAGGCGGCCCAAATAATTTTCAGACGTTTGGTCTTTTTCAAAGTGAACATTTTTAATATATACCCAAGACTTGCCTGCACCGTGATCTCCACTCGGCCCAGCCCAGCCCGTCGTGGTGGGCGGCACGGGCTGGTCTGGATTTTCAGGGGAGGTC
This sequence comes from Potos flavus, assembly GCA_028534135.1. Taxonomy (NCBI): domain Eukaryota; kingdom Metazoa; phylum Chordata; class Mammalia; order Carnivora; family Procyonidae; genus Potos; species Potos flavus. The sequence goes on along the minus strand of CM052899.1, from coordinate 174,652,825 downwards.
CCTGGGGGGGGAGTGACTGGCCCAAGACCACTGTGGACTCAGCCGCTGAGCTGAGGGCCTGATCGCCCCTCTGGACAGCTGCAAGGACCCGTCACGCTGGCTGTGATGTGGGGAGCAGACCATTTGACCGGCCATTAAGGATGTCCCGGGCTCTCCCCCCCATCCCCGCTCTGTCCCATGCACCGGCTCGTGGATACTGAGACAGGCCGGACCCTCCTTTGTGCTCGGCCATCTCTCATCCACCTGCATGTGCCATCCCTTCCAGGGGACTCCCCCTAAGGCTCAGCCTTACCCTCCCCCGGTTAAACAACCTTCAGTGGCTCCCCATTGCTTTGCAAACTAAGAGCCCTATTCTCCAGCTCTCCGTGCACAGGCCCTCTTGACGGATCCCTGCTCTCTCCTCCCCAACAGCTCTCCCACGTCCCCTTCATCTCCCTGCCTCTGGGGGCACAGCCACCTTAGTGACCTTAAAGCGACCTGATTTCCCAAACACGCGTCCGTTACAGTGTCACCGATGAAAGTCGGATAAAACCAAGTGCTGGTGAGGATGTGAGGACACAGACACGGAGGGAGCCGTTCCGAAGAATCTTCCGGAAGCGCTGAGAGATGTTGGATCTCTCTGGACCCTTCAGCCCAGGAGTGCCCTTCTGGGGGCATGCATCCCTGGACAACGCTCAGAAATTCCGGCAGGTACGTTCTTCCCAGTGACATGGGCAATAGCAGAAGGGGGCAGGATCCTGAACGCCCCCCAACGGGGCAGCCCGCGCTCCGTGTGGCACGTGCGTGTCTCTCCTGACCAGCTGCAGAAGATTACTCACCCCACTGTCTGAGGACCCTCTTACTGAGAGATGGGGTCCCCGGCCCCCTCGCCGTGAGCCCCGACGGGCTCTGGGGCTGCTGCAGTCCACGGAGTGCAGAGAAGCGATGCTCTGATTTCCCAGGTCAGGCTCTGCGTCCCTCTCCCTCCTCACCCTCCCTCCACATTTGTTCTGGAAACCCAAGCTGTGTGGGAGCCAGGTCACGTGGAGAGGACCCATGTAGGGCTCCCTCAGCGGACTCCAGCCCCAGCCCGAAACGTGTGACGCGGCCCCAGTAACTAGAACAATAGCATACGTGGCTGTTGGGTTAGAACATAGTGATTTTTTTAAAGATTTTATTTTTATTTACTTATTTGACACAGACAGAGAGATCACAAGTAGGCAGAGAGGCAGGCAGAGAGAGACAGGGAAGCAGGCTTCCTGCTGAGCAGAGACCCGGACACAGGGCTTGATCCCAGGACCCTGAGATCATGAGCCGAGCCGAAGGCAGAGGTGCCCAGGTGCCCAGAACATAGTGATTTAAAATTCAGCGCAGAGAGATCTCAAATTTACGCTTTAAGGTAAAAAAATAAATAGGAGGTGGGGAGGTATGGAATGTAAATTAGTGGCCAAGACCTCCTATGTGGGGCAGCAGGAGGGTGAGCTAAGGACAAATGGGATTGGGGTCAGAGACAAGGAAGTAAGAGTAAGACAAAATTTGAATTTAAAAGCAGACATTCCCCATGTTGGGTGTTGAGATTACTTAAATATAAAAATGAATACATAAAAGTAGACATTCCCTAAAATTATTTCAAAAAAGAAAAAGCTTTCTGAGACCAAACACTACACGTGGGGGCCGCCGCAGCCTGCTGACTCCCGACAGAGCTGCGGGGATGGTTCCCACCAACGCTTCTTTGTGTTAAGGGGCATCTGTGGCGACCGGCCCGAGCTCGGCACTTGGGACTCCGGTGACAAGGCCAGGTCCCTCCTCACTGTCCAGCTGAGAAGAGCACTGGGTGTCCTCTGGGACCCTTTGCTGGGACTCTCCGGGGGTCCCCCTGCCCAGGGGAGGGGGCGAGTTGGAGCGGGTAAGGGTAAGGAAGGGCGGCTGTGGGGGTGCCTCACAGAGCCGGAGACCGCGAGAGGGGACAACCTCACTTGGAGGCTCTCTACTTTTCTGCACTGGGAGTCCCTCTGCCCCCTGCTCACGGGTGACCGAAGACTGAGCTCTGGCCGGCTGAGCGCCAGAAACCCCGCTCAGGTCAGGGCCCCCATGGGGCGGTGGCAGTCTGGAGAGAGTGTCCTGGGGTTGAGAACAGCCAGCCCCTCGGAGCTGCCCGCGGGCTGAAGGCTCAAAGCCTCCTCGGCGGTGATCCCCGTCCCCGCCTCTGCCCACAACCCGGTCTCAGAACCCGCCTCCCCGCCCACCTTGACGAGGGGCTGCCCTTCGCCTGTGGGGCGCTGGCTCAGGGACCCACGCGGCGCACAGAGGCGGGAGGCCTGAGCAAGCACCGTGCGACTCCCTCTCCTCCATAAGGGACCCCAGGCTCCAGCGGCGACCATCAGGCTGCTCTCTCGGAGGACCGCGCGGTGCGCTCGGGCGGGCTCCCCCTTCCCAGTTGTGGCGAACCGGTGCCGGCCTTGGAGAAGCGCCCTCAGCGACCCCCGGAGGGCGGGAGAGAAGGCCCAGGCTCCTCCGCTCACGTTCAGCCTGTCCCCTCGCCTCCCACCCCGACCTTCCTCACCCTCCGCGCGGCAGAGACAGTGGGGCGACCCTGGCGAGCCCCCGTGTCTGGGTCCCCCTCCCAGGTGCACCCAGCCTTCCTCCCAGGAGCCTGCGTGGCAGGGTGCTTATTACCAGAGGTTCATAGGAGAAGAAACCCAGATCAGAGGGGAGGCTGGGCGCCCAGGGCCACACAGCCCGAGAGCAGAGAGATTCACAACCCGGACTCCCCAGGAAGCCCCCACTCTCAAGGTGCTTGGAAATAATGGGAGTAAACTGGGCAGGAACCTCTCAGGCTTGTGGTTCAAGAAGTGTGCTGAAGGTGGGCCCAGGACAATTTGCCTGAAGTTGGTGGTTATCTGGAAGGCATCCATCCCCACAGCCACTGCCTTGTTATCTGGGTCCCTCTCTGGCCTCAGTTTCCCCCAACTATCCGAAGTGCCCCCCCATTAGACCGATTAGCCCAGGGTAGCACTCATCAAAGGACTGACGCTACCATTTCTTCCCTGGTCTTAGCCCCTCCTGGCTCTCCCCCCTGGAGTTTCTCTGACCCTGGGTGCGCCCAGGGAACAATACTTGGGAGACCCCAGCCCTTCCCTAAGACCCCAGCTCTCCTCACTTTTGCTCGGCGTCCTTATCTACGGGAAGTGGGAACAGCCCTCACGCCTGTGCCTGCCTCCAGGCTGGGGTGAGTTCCTGTCTTTGACGTCTTTGCCCCCTTCGGGGGTGGGATGTGAGGGCCGGAGAAGATGGGCTCAGCACCTGCTTGTGGAGGCTGCCGAAACGCCGCCCCCCACGTGGGTCCCAGCACCTGAGCTCGTGGGCTGGTGGGGAGCCGACCAGGGGAAGCTGGAGGGAGGCAGGCGCGCCAGGAAATCCCCTGGGGACGCTCAGCGCTGCAGAGTCCCCGGGCTTCGCCTGGTCCTGGCCTGGTGTCCGGGCCTCACCCCTCCGCTCCGGGGCGACGTGCCCACCCTGGGCCCGGACACCAGTTACAGGCCTGCCAGAGCCACTTACCATCTGGGGCAGTCACTCCTCGCCTCGCCCGTTTTCCCCTCTGGAAAATGGGGTTGATGCACTGCGGCGGTGGCTGATCGGAAACTTGAAACGAGCCAGGAGCCGGGCCTGCAGCCCTCCCGAGAGAAGGCGGGCAGCACTAGGTTGGACTGGGGGCCCCTGGCTGGCACTGGGGGGCAGGACGTCTCTCTCTGAGATGACCCGCGTGGGATGAAGCCGGCTCCACCCCCGCGACCGCGCTGCGAGCCGGGTCACAAGGTTACTCCCCAGCGGACACAGCTCCGAGGGTGGCGGCTTGGGCCGGGATGCACTTTCGTCCCGCGCTCCCTGCTGCAGAAAGGGGAGGAGACTCCCCACGGTTCACATCCAGAAACGAGGCTCAGTGAGGGATGGGGCCTGCCCCCAACACCTCCGCGGCCGAGGGCAGTGGCTCCCGCCCCCCGACTAAGGCCCGGGCCTCCCGGGGAGCGGCTCGCTGGGGAGCTGCTCTAGCTCCGCGGGCCTTGGGGCGCGCAGCGGGCAGGGCCCCCGGAGCGGGGATGCGGGCGAACATTTCCTTACGTCCTGGGACTGAGCCTGGGAACCAGAGCGTTCTATGGCAGCACATTCAGCGTGGAAAGCATATTTTATTAAGTGTAAATACTGAAATACGCCAAGCTTCGCAGCCCAGACACCCACAGTCTTGAAACAAATGGCCGTAGCCCAGCCTCTGACGGTTTCCTGGAAGTCCTGGGGTCTTCACGCCCCCCGTGCACACGCGCATCCACACGCACACACGCGCGCGCGCACACACACGCGTGCACACACGCACAGACCACACTCGCGAGCGCGCGCACCGTTACTCCCGCTTGGTCCAACACTCTCCCCGCCGCGAGGCAATTACGGCCCCGGCCGGACGGTGATTGGCCAGCCCGCCTCTCCTCGGGGCCCCGCAGCCAATGGGCGGCCGCCCGGCCGAGGCCCCGCCCCCTCCCCGCTCCCCCCCCCCCCCGGCCCGGGCGCGCGGACCCCGCCGCGACCCCCGGCCCGGCCTTCCCGCCGCCCGCCCTCCGCCCTAACCCCGGCGGCGTCCGCGGGCTGCGCCGGCGACCCTCGCGGCCCGCGCCGCCCCGCCCCCGCCGGCCCCTCCCCCCTCCCCGCCCCCAGCGGGGCCGGCCCGGGCGGCGACCAGAGCGGCGACGGGAAAGGCGAGCGAGGCGGCTGCCCGGCCGGCTGTCGGCGCGCACCCGCTCCCGGCCCAGCCCAGCCCCGCGCCGCCGCCGCCGCCCGCTCGCCGAGGCCCGACGCCAGCGCTCCCGGCGGCCGCTCCGGGGGGGGCCCGCGTGCGCCCGGGAGCCGCGCGCCACTGTCCCCGGCGGGGGCCCGGACGCCCCGAGCAGCGCGGCAGAGCCCGACGGGCCCGCGGCCGCGATGCCGGACGAGCTGACGGAGCCCGGGCGAGCCACGCCGGCCCGCGCCTCCTCCTTCCTCATCGAGAACCTGCTGGCGGCCGAGGCCAAGGGCGCCCGGCGCGCGGCCCAGGGCGGAGGCGGCGGCGGCGGGGGCGGCCGCGAGGACGAGGAGGACGACGACGACGACCCGGAGGACGCGGACGCCGAGCAGGCGCGGCGGCGGCGGCTGCAGCGGCGGCGGCAGCTGCGCGCGGGCGCGGGGCCCGGCGGGGAGGCGCGGGCGCGGGCGCTGCTCGGGCCGGGCGCGCTGGGCCTCGGTCCCCGGCCGCCCCCCGGCCCCGGGCCGCCCTACGCGCTGGGCTGCGGCGGCGCGGCGCGCTGGTACCCTCGGGCGCACGGCGGCTACGGCGGCGGCCTCAGTCCGGACAGTGAGTGGGGGCGCCGGGAGGGGCGGGCCGGCGGGGCCGTGCTGGGGGACTTGGGGTCCGTGGGGGGCCTTGCGGGGCCGCCCTCCTCCTCGCGTGTAGCGGGGCGGGTTTGGAGGCCCGCTCCCCGGGACGGGGTCACCACGGGGCTTTTCGGGGTCACCCCCGTCGCCAGGCTCTGCGGGTCCCAGGGAGGCTGGAGAGCCAACGGAGAGGAGCCCGGGGACGGGGGACCACGGGCAGCCGAAGCGGGGCGAGGGAAGGGGACTGGAAAAAGACGGAGAAAGACGGAGAGCAGAGAGAACGGGAGAAGAGGGAGGGAGGGAGGAAGAGGGATGTGGGGAGAGGGGAAAAGAGAAGAGGCGGACACAGCAGCCCCGCGGCTGACGGTGAGGACAGGGAGGTAAAGCCGAAGAAGAAGTGAAGATAAAGTAGAGGCCCGCCCGGAAAGGTGAAGGGGCGGGAGCAGAGGGAGCCACTGTTTGGTGGCTGGATACTGGAACCGGGAGCATCTGTGCCCCCAAAACCCCATCTCTGAGAGTTGCAGCCCCGGGCTGGGGCCGGCGAGGCCTCCCTCTCGGTCCTCCCGGGCAAGAAGGGAGCCCCTTCCGAAGCCCCCCGGCCCACCCCTCTCTCTTCCTTTTCTGCCCCTCCCCCTCCCATGCCTTTGTTCCCTGCCTAGGGCTCAGAGGCTGGGAGTGGGGGTTCTCAGACCCAGAGCTGCTCACCCCTCTTGCCTTGAGTTCTGCTCCCTCTCCCCGGGTTCACCGCCCCCCTTGGGGACCTGCCTTTTGGAGGAAAACGCCTGGGAGGAACACGAGGAAGTCATTGGAACGCTGGCCCCCAGGCTTGGCCATCACCCCCCCCACACACACACACACACAGTAAAGCCAGCCGAGAACTATTCCAGGCTCTTGCTCCAAAATCCGTTAGTGTGCGCTGGGGAGTAGGTAGCCAGACCCCTCTCGATAAGCACCCCCTCTGGAGTGGGAGTGACCCTTCTGCCAGGGGACCCACTTCCCAGAACCCAGAAAAGTCTGGGGCCTCCATCCCTTTCATGGACACTGGATCAGGGCTCGGTGGTTTTCCTGAAACAAAGTGACCACATTTAGTGTCCCCACCCCTCCCCGGGAGTGTTTCTGAGAAGGTCTGCCGGGGTGAGCAGTGGTCCCCACCTTACCCCGGGGCTCCCCCCGCCCCGCGGCCCGCGTGGTCAGCTCCTGAAGATGAGGCTTATTTCGTGCAATGCGGGTTAGGGTCCGGGTTTCCCACTGGAGCCGGCGGGGCTGGCGTGGCATCTTGGGGTAGCGCGTGGGCCTCTGTGAGTCTGGGGGCTTGGGGTGCTGTGGGGAGACAGAGGCTCCCCCCGTCTGGTAGCACACAGGCCGGCCTGGACCTGACTCCCCGTCGAGCTTCCAGAGGGCTCGCACCACGCGGGGCTGGGCAGGGACACACACGCGACTCCGCACACCCCCAGGGCTCCGGGCATGGCCCGAGCCCCACGCACAAGCGCAGCGGCGTGGGCACACCTTGTAAACACTCACAAAGCGGGCACGCCCTGGCTTCTGAGGGCTGGATGGGCTGCAGGGGCCAAAATCCACTTGGACCAGATCAGGGGGCGCCCGGCATGTGGAGCATGAGCTCAGGAACCCCTGGGGCCCTTCTGTAGCCCCAAGTCCCCGGGCTCAGCCTCGGCTGCGAGCGGTGGTGGGGATGCCGCGTGGCTGCTGTGTGTTTGCAGAGCGCCGTGTGTATGTGTGCCGGGGGAGAGTGGGCGCGTGGGTCTCCGTGGGCATCTGGGTGAGGGGGTGCAGGAGGTGGGGAGGGGGTGGGGATCCCAGTGCCACCTGGAGTTTTGTTTGGGGACTGTTTGCATGTGTTTATTCTCCTTCTCGGGGATGTTTCTGTGCAAGCGGGACTTTTTGCTTCCGCTTCTGCAAGTGGCTGGGGAGGGTCACCGCAGGTTTTCATTTCTGTGTCTGGGGGCCTCGGTGTAGGGCTGGATGCTGGAGAGTCAGGGTGCCTTTGTATCTCAGAGGGGAGGACGTCCTTCCTCCAGGGCCCTGTGCTGCCTGCGAGGCTTCATCGTGTTTCAGTGCGAGCCACTGGTTTCGGGAATATCTCTTCCTGTGTTTCTGTTTGCATTTCTGCGTTTCTTTTCTTTCCTCTCACCCCTTTCATCCCCTGGTGTGGACGTGCAGCCCCGACCGAGAGTGTTTTGTCAGTCTGTGGGTTTGCAGGACTGCCCACCTCCTCCTGCCTCTGCCTTTCTCCATCCCTGGGTGAGCTCTCCAAGCAGCGGCTCGGGATGCGGGGCCCCGCGCGGGGACTAGTTCCCTGCTGGCAGCTGTGGGGGAGCCCGCCGGCTGGGCGAGCGGCCGGCCGCAGTGATTGGGTCTGGGGATCAGCCCCAGAACCAACCGTGTGCCCCTCTCTCCCCTGCAGCCAGCGACCGGGACTCACCGGAGACGGGCGAGGAGATGGGCCGCGCCGAGGGCGCCTGGCAGCGGGGCCCCGGGCCGGGCGCGGTGCAGCGAGAAGCGGCGGAGCTGGCGGCGCGGGGCCCGGCGGCCGGCGCGGAGGAGGCGGCCGAGCTGGCCGAGGCCCCCGCGGCGGCGGGTGAGGCGCGTGGCGGGGTCGGCGGCGGCGGCCGCAAGAAGAAGACGCGCACGGTCTTCTCGCGCAGCCAGGTCTTCCAGCTCGAGTCCACTTTCGACCTGAAGCGCTACCTGAGCAGCGCGGAGCGCGCGGGCCTCGCCGCCTCCCTGCAGCTCACCGAGACGCAGGTCAAGATCTGGTTCCAGAACCGTCGCAACAAGTGGAAACGGCAGCTGGCGGCCGAGCTGGAGGCGGCCAGCCTGTCCCCGCCGGGCGCGCAGCGCCTCGTCCGCGTGCCGGTGCTCTACCACGAGAGCCCCCCGGCCGCCGCCGCCCCCGGGCCCCCGGCCGCCGCGCTGCCCTTCCCGCTGGCGCCCGCCGCGCCCGCGCCGCCCCCGCCGCTGCTTGGCTTCTCCGGGGCCCTCGCCTACCCGCTGGCCGCCTTCCCGACAGCTGCCTCCGTGCCCTTCCTGCGGGCTCAGATGCCCGGCCTGGTGTGAGCCCCGCCCGCTGGGCCCACTCCCTGGGGCCGCTGGGGACCTGTGGGGCGGCCCAGGGCGAGCTGAGGGAGGGCCCCTCTGCGCCTGATCGCAGGCTGCCACACCGCCAGAGCCCTGTGGGAAGCTTATCCAGAATGTAACAGAGGTGTCTTCGAAGGTGGCGCCCAGACAGGCCGGAGCCCTGGCAGGGAAGAGGGCGGCCCGGAGCCCCGGCAGGACAGGCCTCGCTGGGGAGCAAGTTCAGCCTCCCCCCGCTGCGGCCGGCCAGCCCGGGCCCAGTCCAGCGCCCAGGCCAAGAGGCTGTCCAAGGTGCTCCAAGGTGACCGCTCCCCGGCACGGCCCCCACCCCGCATACACGTCCCTTCCCAGGACCGCGCAGGACCCCGGCAGCAGGCCTCCGGAGGACTGTGACCAGCCTCATGGCCTTGCCAGTGGGCCCCGTGGAGGGAGACCCCCGGGGGAGCACCCCCGCGCAGGGGACGGGGCGAGGACCCCCGGCCGGTGGCACCCGCGTCAGAGTGTCCCTTCCGCAGACAGGGCCAACTGGGGCTTCTCTCCTGGGCCGTGGCCTCCAGTTCTCCTGGCGAAGACTTTTTTAAAAAACGAATCTACTTATTTGCGTACGGAATAAAAGGGACGTTTTCTGGACTGTTTCTGCTGCTTTGTGATCACTAGGGCGGGGCCCCTCGCCTGCGAACCGGCCACCGTGGGTGCCCTCCGTCCGTCCTCCCTGGAGCTCTTTCCTTGCTGACCAAGGACTGGTGGCAAGGTGGAAAGGGCAGGCAGGAGTCCGGGTCTGGGGACTCTGCTCCAGCCCCCACGTCCCCCTCCCTGACCCCCTGACCGGGAGGCCCAGCAGGTCCTCCGGGCACTTAGCAGTGGGGAAGGTAAAGGGTTGGGGGGAGGAGGGCACTGTGTGGCCTGCATCCCACCCTTCCGGGACCGCCACGAAAGCGAAAAGCCATGAGCCCGGTGAAGGTGGAGCCCATCGACTTTGGCACAAGGGTCTGTGGGCTGCGTGGGCCCCCATACCCGCGGCCCCTTCGTTGATGGCCATCTCTAACCATATGGGTTTTTCTTTTGGCTCAAACAAAACACGGACACTCCCGGCAAGGGCAAGGTCGGGTGGGGAATGGTGCTCTCCAGGCCGTGGGCAAAGCCCCAGCTCAGGGCCTGAGTTTATGCGCTCGGAATGAAAGCTTATTCCGATAGTCCGATTACGCGGTGGCCATGCAAGCTCCGTCTGCCCCAAGCCAGGCCCTTACAGGGTGACTACACGGTCCCCTGCCAAGGGGGAGAGACGATGGACCCTCGGCGGGGTATGCTTCTCTAGTTGGGGAGAGGGGTCATTTGGGGCTAGAAATTTGGGTCCCTTCTAACAGAATCGAGCCCCCGTGGAAACCTTGTCTGTCCCTCGGCTGCTGGCTCTCGGGCTGAGATGCACAGTGACCCGGCCACACCACGGGCTCCGTGCGCTCAGCCATGGTGCCAGACGGCCCAGGAGAAGGCGCCACGGGGCTCTTCCCTGGGCTGGCGGTCCATCTGTCTGTCTGCCCCTGCCATCCAGCTCCCTTACTGGGAACATCCCCAACCCCAGCGCCCTGAGGCCAGACCCGGAAAGGGGCCTCCTGCGAGGGGCAGCTCATGGCTGGGGCGGTCCCTGCCCCTCTGGGTCCCTGCCTTCTGGCTGACGGTGCCCTCAGCATAAGGGAGATCCCCGGGCTCCCTGCCCCGGCCCAGCCCCTCACTGGACAGGTGCATTCACCGCAGCTCGGCCTTCCTGCGCCCTTCAGGGGCCGGCTCTCCTCCTCTTTGGGGTAGGGGGGGGTAGAAAAGCTGCCCCATGCTGCTTTTCTCCAAACTAGGTCTGGCTCGACTTTGGGAGGGACTTCTGATCTGCTTCAGTGAAACGCATTTGCTGCTAGTTATTTTCCAAGGGACGCGGGGTGCCCGGGAGGCCCCTCCACGGGCAGCGCCGGCTCATCTCTCCCTCCCTGCTCCCTCCCACTCTCCCCACCCTGCCCCAGGTAGGCCTCCACACTCCTGCCTTGGGCCCCACCTGGGGCCAATCCCCTCTCTTCTTCTGGTGCTTTCCTGGTGGGCTCGGGCAGTCAGCGGTCCCCCAAAGGACGCTGCCAGCCCGCCCGGGCAGGGGTCTCCGGGTCCTGCCGGAAGCTGCCGTCCCCTCTGCCCCCTTTCCTTCACGGCAGGCCGGTTAGGGATCTCCGAGGAGCACCCTCCCCAGAGTACAGAGAGGAAATGGTTTTCGGAACAGCCAGGGGTCACGGGGACTCTGGGACCTCAAACGGTACAATGAAAGCCCAAGTCAGAGGGATTATCACTACGAGACAACCATTTTATTTAACTGTTTGTGGCTGATGTGGGTACAGTCCCCAGGTGGCCTGGCGGCCCTGTGACCGCAGCTCCCCACTGAGCGCAGTGTGGCCCGGGTCCCAAGCACGGTCACCTTGGGGGGGCGGGTCCGATGCCTGCCGGGGCCACAGGTGCAGGAGAAGGGCGGGGAGAGTGCAGGGCTGCCTCTAGGAAATTCGCTCTGCCTCCTGGGAAGCCAGCCGGCCCAGGGACCTTCCCGTCACTGGCCACCCAGCCTGTGTCTGTCACCGCATCAGAGGGAGGAAGGGTCTGTGGCGGCAAATTCGGGCGGGATTTGGATGAAGGGCTGTCTTTCCGTGGAATAGTGAAAAGCTGATCTGTAGAGAGGCTTCCTTGCCTGTGGGCTCTGAGGTCCGCGGATGGAGGGAGCCCGGAGGTGGAAAGAAGGGCTGTGTCGATTGTGCGGGAAGGGCTTGGAGCGCAGGAAGGGCTGGGAGCGAGGAGCCTAGCTTCAGAGTCCAGACCTGGGTTAGGCCGGCTGGGCTCCGGGAAGCTGGCTCTCCCCCGTTCGGAGCCAGCATCCTGGGTGTCGCCGCAGGGGTGCCACAAAGCAGAACAGAGCGCGGCATAACCCGCAGCCCAGGAAGCCCTAGAGGGCGCGCCGGTCCAGGCTGGGGATGCGCCGGCCGAGCTCCAGCAACACCCATCACCAGGAGCCCAGGGCGCGTCTGCTCTGCTCTTGGCAGATGATGAATGTCTTCCATCGCTTCCCACCACACCTGCCCTCCCCCCTCTAGAACCCACCACCCTCACCTCCTCCTTCCGCGAGGCCCAATTCCCGCCACGGTGGACTGCGCGGGGGCTGCTGGTTGCAGAGTCCCTGAACCCAGGCAGGGCCGGCGGGCTCCGGACTCCTGGGGCAGGCCCACCTCGGCCCCGGCTCAGCCCCACGCCCTCAGTGACCTTGAGCAAATCCCTCCTCCCCTCCAGGCCTCAGTTTCCCCACGGCAGACCTGCGTGAGGATGGAGGTCTGTAACCTGTAAGTGCTTCGCTTCCTCTGATCGGAGGTGACAGGTGACGAAGCTCCTGGGGCCAGGGCCAGAGGGCCACCCTCCCAGTGACGTGCCACCACACGGGGGAGCGACGCCCCCCCACACAGTGCCCTGCTCAGTCCCCTTCTCACCAACTCCGCCCGAAAAGAACTTGGAGAATCAGCCCCCCCTCCCAGAGCTGGTCCCCAGGACCTCGGAAGGTGAAACTCACCCTCGAGGTGTTGGGAAAGGCCGCCAGGGGCTCGGGGCCCTCCTTAGGTCAGGGGCGAACGGGGAGTTGCCGTGTGGCAAGGATTCCCAGCCCGGTTCCTGCTCCACGTAGACGCAGACCTGCTCCAAGCAGACGAGCTCGCCCTATTCCTCCCCAGAGAGTTGCCCTGCCTGAGCTGCCTGGCCTTGGCCTTGCCAGGCGGGGGGCTGAGACCAGAACCCTGGGCTCACGCGCCTGCCTGCCTCATCCAGAGCCCTGGTGCGGGACTGAAAGCCGGACAACCGCCCTCTGGCCGCCGCTCCCCACCCCCTCCACTGTCAGCAGGGATCACCTGGCCTTTGTGCCCCCCCCCACCCCCCGCCCACCCAGGGCCTCCAACCGAGGTGCCTGTTGAGGGGGGAGAGAGCACTGCCCGCCCGCCCTTCTCAGCAGGTGTGGTCTGTGGCCTCTGCCCTCCTCCTGCCAAGTCTGGCCTGGCCATGGGGGAGAGGGGGTCCCAGAGCTAGGCTAGCCAGAAGGCAAACGCTCCTGGGTTCACGGAGGGGCCGGGAGCCGGTCAGATGGGCGCGAGGAAGGAGGCAGGGAGAGCCGGATGGGCTTCTGTCTCTTTCTCCTGTGTCTGCCAGCGTCTCCCCCCCCCCCCCAGCATTCTTAGTGGCCTTCTGGTCCCATCCAGCAATTCTCAGAAAGGCGAACTGAGGCTCCAAGAGGGGCAGAGACTGAGCCACGAGGCCCTTCAACTTTCTTGCTTCCACCTTGTGCTGGGAGTTCAGCGGCCCCTCCTGGGGGCCCCACACTGGGGTTCCTCCCCCTGCATATGCACCTACTAAGTGTCCTGCCTTTGTTTCCCACCCTTCCAAGCATCAGGATCCTTGCCTTTGCCTCCTTTGCCCCTCCAGTGGCCAGCGCCCACATCTATGGAGCTGCCTGCCTATGGGGGGCTCGGCAGGGGTCCCACCGGGAAGTGGGGTCCGGCCTCCTTCAATCCATCAGCCAGAAGCATTGCTGGACTCGGTGGTCCAAGCCGGGTCCCCAAGATGGCTCTCCCCCCCAGGCCATCTGCCCTTTTCAGGCGGGGAGGACAGGAGGACAGGGCTCACAGGGGGACTGACCCCCGGGGTCCACCCTGCGGGGACAGTGCTGAGCTCTAAATCCGGACCGACCCGCACAGGAGACAAAGGCTCAAAGAAAAATCAAGAACCTGGAGGCAGCGAGCGGGGCTTCCCAGGTGCCCGAGCACGGGCGGGAATGCGCCTAGAAGCGCAGCCCTCGCCGGCTCCCCGAGAAGCTGCCGGCCTCCGCTTTTGTTGGTTTATATATATATTTTTATTATAAAAACAATCGTGTTTATTATTGTTTATCTGGGAATTGCAGTGAAATTGACGAGGGATGGTGTCTGGCGTCCACCATCTGAAGTCCCTCCACCATCTGAAGTCCCTCCACCATCTGAAGTCCCTCCACCATCTGAAGTCCCTCCACCATCTGAAGTCCGCCTACTCTGGGTTTTAGGCCAGACTGTGGGTTTACTGGCAAGGCGATTTACAGCGGTGTGTGTGTTCACTTAAAGAAGTTCTCACCAGTTAAAGTTGTACTTAGGATTTACGGGGGAATGAGATGATGTCTGCCTCTGCTTAACAATATGCAACAGAACAAATTAATTAAATAGTAGAAGGGAAAGCCAGAACCGAAGGCACTGGGTTGGTCAGGAGTCGCTGATGGTTAAATGGGGGGTGGGGACCCCAGGGTTCATTTTAAGACTTCCTTTCCTTTGTTTTATATTTGAGACTTTCCCTGATAAAAGTGCTTTAAAGAGCGACCGACTGCCGGGGAACATCAGAGAGGTATGCTCCTAGCGAATGATTCTCTAGGTCCCGGGTCTGCTTCCCTCCGATCTCGGGGGGGGGGGGGGGGGGCCGACCTCGGTCCCCTTACACCCGGCTCAATTTCTTTCTCCCCCTGCTTGCCCAAACGAGCACTTGAAAACCCCTGCCCTCGATCCCCGCAGATCGGTTTCAGTCTCCAACCTTCGTCTTCCTCCGCCCCTCCCCACGGGTCCCGGAGCCCCTCGGGCTCCCCACCCGCGCGCGGGATCGCCTCGGCGGCGAGGGCCCCTGAGCCCCGCCGTGGACGCAGCAGGCCGGCAGGATCGCTGGCGCCGCCCCGGGACCGCGCTCTCCCGCTGCGGGTGCAGCCCGGCCCGACCCCGCTGCGGGTTTGGGAGACAGAGCCTGGCGGCGGCGTTCGTGTCTTGGGCTCCTTGGCGCTTCCCTGGAGCTCTCGGACCTCAGCGCCCCAGACTCTGGCCGAAGGTGAGCTGGCGGCCCGTGGCTGGCCAGGAGTCCCCCATGTGCTGGGGGCTCCACCCTGAGAGAGACCAGTCCGAAAGGCGCGCGCCAGACCCTGGCGAGGGCGTCAGCTCCCGGATCCTGGGGTTGTGAGCGCCCAGGCAGGAGGCCCTGGGAGAGGCCGGTGGGGAGCCGGCGACGTGCGCACAGGGCCTCCGGAGATGCAGACACCCCAGGCCCAAATTGCGGGTCTCCCTGGGGTCTCGCCAACCTCCTGGAGGGGGCGTCCGGCGGAAGCTGACCCGCACGACCTCGGCGGTGCCCCCCGGACTCCGCCTGCGCGGCTGCGCGTAAACCTCCTCGCTCAGATTCTCTGATTTAGTCGGTCTCTGCCTCTGCGTCTCTCTCGGTTCCTTCTCAGCTCTCTGCCCTCCAGCGCCCAGGATCCCGCCCGTGCGTCGGTCCCCGCCGACCGCGGGCCCCTCTTTGTTCCATTTCCCCGTCTCCGGGACGTGATTCCTCCCCCCTTCGGATCTGCGTTGGTGGGAGGCGAGGAGGCTGGGACCTCCGTTCAAGGTTTTATTTCTTTTCGGGGACGTCTCCTCAACTTAGGCGGCTGGAGGCGCGCGCTCTGCGGCGCACCGATTCCGACCCGCCGAGGCCTGCGTCGCCCGGCTCGGGCTGCGGGGAGTCGGCGTCGCCGCTTCGCTTCTGGAGTCCGCGCCGGCCCCGCTGGGCCTCTGCCCCCGGGCTCGTCCCCTCCCCGGGCCTGAGCGTCCCTCGGGGCTGCCCGAGCTCGAAGGAGAGAACTGGCGGTGGCGCCAGCTCCACCGCTCCGGGGACCCGCGGACGCCCGGCGCGGAGCCGCCTCCTACCCCTCTCCGGCCGCGGGGCAGCGCAAGGCCAAGGCCGCTCCACACCCCGGCGGCCTACGGTCCACCCGGGCGCGCCGCCCCCGCCCGCAGTCCTTCCGGCCCCGCCCCCGCCCTGCCCGCCGGCGCCCGCGCCCCCTCGCGACCCCCCAGCCTCGCTCACCTGGCGTCGCCGTGGCGTCTCGGAGTCTGGCTCGGCCTTCGGGCCCCGCCCCTAGGTTCTCACCTCGCCCCTTCCCGCTCCCCGCGCCCCTCTCCCCCGCCCGTTCCTTTCCCCCCGGGCTGGGCGGTGCGGATCCGTCGGGCCTCCGCGCCCCCAGCCGGAGAACGGCCACGGGCTGAAGCTAACGGCAGGGGCTGGGGCGGGGGAGAAGGGAGGTGCCTGAGCCCGCCTGGGTCCCGGAAGGCTTCTAAGAGGCGGCGGCGTTCAACGCGAAGGCTGGAGAGGCGGGATGGGCGCAGGTGGAGAGCTGGCGGCTCGCCCCGAGCCCCGGGTTGCTGTCTGGCTCTCGGGTCTGGCCTTTTCCATTCTCCCCTCCCGGAAGGCTGGGGCCCAGAGTTAAGATCGCCGGACCGTGTGCCGCCTTCAACGTCTGAGTGGATTTGGGAAACTCACTTCTCTTTTCTGCGATCGGCTCGCCCGGCTGTGGCCCTTCCGGGGTGTCCAGCCCACTTGGTCTGGGGCGCAGAGAGAGTCCAGTGACCCCAGC
>CM052899.1:174615839-174636409 GCA_028534135.1 Potos flavus | reverse complement strand
CATCACCACCATCACCACCATCACCATCATCATCACCACCATCATCATCACACCACCATTACCACCACCATCAGCATCACCATCATCACCATCACCACCATCATCACCACCATCATCAGCATCACCATCAGCATCACCATCACCACCATCATCATCACTGCCATCACCATCATCACTATCACCATCACCATCACCACCATCATCATCACCATCACCACCACCACCATCATCACCACCATCATCATCAGCATCACCATCATCATCACCATCACCACCATCACTATCACCATCACCACCATCACTATCATCACCACCACCATCATCATTATCATCATCACCACCATCACCACCATCGCCACCATCACCACCACCATCACCGTCATCACCATCACCACCGTCACCATCATCACCTTATCACCACCATCATCCTCATCTTAACCCTCATCACAGCCACCGTCACCCTTATCACCACTACCATCGCTGTCATCACCACCATCATCATTGTTATTGTTGTCATGGCCCCTGGACAATCTACCAAACTCCTCGTTTGGAGCCAGGACGGGAGCCCTGCGTATCTATCACCTCTTTCATTAATCTCAGCGTGTGCAAGTGTCCTGAGGCTGGGAGAGGAGCAGTCTCTTTGGGTACCCACAGCACCCCTGGAACCTTGTCTCTGGCCTGCTGGATGCTGGCTTTGCTCTGAGTCCAGTCCGCTCACCTGTCTTGCAGAGATGCGGACAGAGGACCAGGTGTCAGAGCAAGGGGCGGGGGGAGGTGACTGGAGTCAAGTCCTGGCCAAAGCCGAGAGTGGGCTGAATGGTCCCCCGACTGTGGCCCCCCAGGAAGAGACGCTGGGAGAGAGACGGAGGTCAGAAGCTGGGCTCCCAGGCGTGAAGCCATCCTGGACGGGGGCAAGGGCTGGGGAGGACCGTGACCGACCCTATCAATTAGTGCAATTAGCTGTCAGGATGGAGGCCCTGGTGCTAATTGCCTGGTGGCCAGCAGAGGTGCTCAGTGATGGATTAGCGGACTGCTGCAGCCACTACAGGGGTGGCCTTCACCTCCCGGGGTCAAGGCCAAGTGCTCCAAGGATGCCTCTTCTCCCCGGGGCGGCCCGGTATCCGCAGCCGTGTGCCGCCCCTCCCCTTTGCCCCTGCCCACTCCCCGGGCCCGAGAAAGCTGGCTCCGGGCCCGCCTGGCCACAGCCCAGGGTAGGCAAAGGTCACGGTCACAAATGGCCTGAGGTCCCTCAGCCGGGGCTTGGGGAGATTTCCCCCCGCCAAGACCCCTCTGCTCGCAAGCGGGCTGAGCTCTGGGTATTTAAGCCTCGTCTCTCTGGGAAGCGCTGGGTCAGGCAGGACCCCCAGGAGAGACGTCCCCTCCTGGCACCCCTGTAGATGAAGGGTTCCCTGCTCGCCTTGCGTCTCTGCCGGGGATCAGAGGGGGTGTGTCCTGAAAGCTCCTCGGGCACAGCCTGCCGCTCGAAGCTCAGCCATCGGTGGGATCTGACCCCCAGTTCCAGCCCGCCTGAGGGTCCCCGTGTCTTCGTGCGGACCTCACTCACCTGGCTGGGTCCCGGGGGAAGGCGGAGGGGGCCGGGCCCTAG
Source organism: Potos flavus (assembly GCA_028534135.1). Classification (NCBI taxonomy): domain Eukaryota; kingdom Metazoa; phylum Chordata; class Mammalia; order Carnivora; family Procyonidae; genus Potos; species Potos flavus. The sequence goes on along the minus strand of CM052899.1, from coordinate 174,634,803 downwards.
GGCTGGAAGCCGGGCCAGGCTCTGGACCTTCTCCTGAGGGCAACGGGAAGCCAGCGTTCAACAGCCCAGGTGAGGGCTGTGACGAGGGCTTGGACGGGAGGGGGAGAGGCCAGGTGGGAGGGCAGCTCCTAAGTCCGACCTCTGGGTTGTGGGGGGATGGGAAGGAGAGAGGTGTCTACATCAGAGATGGGAGTATGATTAGCCCCCGGAAATGGCCTGAAGGAAGGGAGCTTCCCCACTGACCCTCAAGTTAGAGCCACAAGACGCCTCCTCCAGGAAGCCTCCCAGCTCTGCCCTAGCTTGTCTCTGGGGCCTCATTACCTCGCCTTCCCTTTCCCTGTCCCAGAGAGCCCAGAGGCCTATGTCACTGACCCCCCCCACCCCATCGTGGGTACCAGGCCTCCTCTCTGCCTCCCCTCGCCCCAAGCAAGGCCAGACTCCCCCCACCGCGTGTCTCCCTGGGCACAGGGTGGCTCCGTGTGCAAACCCCGCCTGAACAGAGCGCAGTGGGGCTGGTCGGCGTTCCAGTGCGCACACGGCTCAGCCTCAGCCACCGCGGGCCTCCTCATGCGGCCGCTCAGGAGTTTTAAAAATTTAGTTAATAGAATTGACTTTTGAAGCAGTTTTAGGTTTATAGAAAAACTGAGCATTAAAGTATAGAGAGTTTCCCTGTAATTCTGCTCCCCGTCTTCCCCTAGTTTCCCCGATTCTCAACACCCTGCATTGATGGGATACGTTGATGCGCCGATGTCCATACATTGGTAATAACTAAGCTCCACCGTGTACATGCGGGTCACGCCCGGCGCTGCGCCCGGTGCTGCGGTGCGTGGGTTTGGACACACGCGTCAGGACGGGGTCCACCCTGACGGTATCGCACACAGTGGCTTCGCCGCCCTGAACCCCCTCGTGCCCCCCCGCTCCCCCTCCCCACCCCCAGCCCCTGGTGCCTGCCGATCTCCGTGCCGTCTGCACCCTGCTGCCTTTTCCAGAACGTTCTGTGGATGGACTCGTGCAGCCTCTCCCCGCGGCTCCTTTCCCTCAGTCACGTGCGTCCTCCCTCCTCCAGGTCCCCTCGTGGCTCGAGAGCCGGCTTCTGCTTAGTCCCGGGTAACACTCCACGGTCTGGAGGGACCACAGCGGCTTCGTCCGTCACCTGCGAAGGACGTCTTCGTTACTCCGGAGTCTGGGGGATCATGGGTAGAGACGCCGATAACATCCGTGTGCGGGTTTTTGTGCGGACGTGGCTTTCGGCTCCTGCGGGAAATGCCGAGCAGCCTCGTGGAGGGATCCCATGGTGAATGTCCGGTTTTGTAAGAAACCGACCAGCCGTGTTCTGCGTTCCCGCCGCCGTGGACGGGAGCTCGCGTGGCTCCGCGTCTGGCCGGCACCTGCTGGTGTCGGGGTCCTGGGTGTGGCCGTGCTCACAGGTGTGCAGTGGGGTCTCATCATTGCTTGAATTTGCAGTTCCCCCGTGACCGTGACTTTGAGCACCTTTCATAGGCTTATTTGCCACCTGTGTACCTTCTCCGGTGACTGTCTCTTTGGGTCTTTGGTCCATTTTCCAGTTGAGCTGCCGTCGACCTTTAAGAATTCTTTGTATTCATTCTCTTAACGAGGTCTCTCGCAGAGAGAAATCTGTGCTTTTAATGTGGTCCAATTTACCAGTTTCTTCTTTCACGGATGGAGCCTTTGGTGCGTCCAAGGTCGCTCTCCCCTGCGTTTCCTTCCAGGGTTGTGGAGTTCTGATGCGATCCATTCCCAGTGTATTTTCATGAGGGTGTGAGGTCTGCGACTCGATTCAGGTTCTGCGTGCGGAACGTCCACACGCAGGATTTGAGCAACTGCGTCCTCCCGTGTGTCCCTCGGCGCAGCCTCTGCAGGAGCCCGTTCGGAGCCAGCTCGGGGTCCCGGCTCTGGTCCGTGCTGGCCACGCCGGCCAGGCGCTGCTCCGGGCACCCTGGCACACACAGCCAGAGTCCCTGGGGGGGGCGCCGGGGCTCGAGAGGCCAGGTGGCTTGTCCCCGGTGGGCCCAGGTCAGACCCGGGGCCTCTCCTTCTTGGTCAGGCCACCGTGACCTCTCTCCAGAACTGAGAGGCCAGCCTTTGTGGCTCAGTGGGGGAAAGACTCGAGAAACCCTGGACTGCGCCGAGGTCAGGCAGGACCCCTGCAGAGAGTGGGAGTGAGAGAGCTCTCGGGGTCATGGTAGAGCAGCCAGGGAGGGCTCTCTGGAGGAGGTGAGACTTCGGCTCAGCCTTGGACTTGGAGCAGGTCTGAAACTGGTCCAAAGAGTGCGAGGCAGGGTGAGCCTGGTGGGGTCAACCTCGGCATCCTCCGGGCCCCTCGTCCTCCCGCCACTGCCTCTGTCCTGCCAATTCCAGCGCCGACCATCTGTGTCTTCTCCCTGCAGCGGCCTCCGGTCCCTGCCTTCATCCTCTCCACCCTCCCCAGTGACGCCCTTGCTGCTGGTTCGGGGACAGGACTTTGAGAAGCCAGGCAGCGGCACCCTGCCCCGGGCTCTGGACAGCCTGACAGACTTTCTGAAACATTGCTTTCGAGGAAAGCTCTGACTTTTCTTTCTGGCTTCAGAATGAACTGGCTGTGTGACTTTGGGAAAGTCACTGACCCTCTCTGGTCTGCAGTTTCTAGACGGGAACATGGAGAGTCTCCTCTCAGCCGTGAGAATTCTGCAATCTCAAAGGGTTGTGACAGCTTCTGGTTCCTGAGCCCCCCGCATCCCACCAGACAACATTCGCCACGCCCGCAGGTCTAGGAAGCCCTGCGCCCACTTTACCAGGGAGGAAACTGAGGCTTAGAGGGTGCAGGAAACCTCCCCCAGCTCTTCGGCGGTGGAGGCCAGCTCAAAGCCAAGTCTGCTTCCTGCAAAGCCCTCGGCTTTCTCTGGATCAAGCCCACTCGCGTGTTACCTCGGGGAATAAAATAAAACTTTCTCATAATGAGGGATGAAATGTGCAGAGGGCTTGGATTTCTAAATCCAGGGAACAATCATCGCGTCGGCCCAGGCATTTGTGGTCTTTCCCAGTTTCCTTCGAAGCGGTCTTTGCAAGTTGATGAGAAAGCCGGGCGCTGCGTAGTGCAGGGAGGGGAGTCCGGAAACAATGAAATCAGCATTCTCGTAATTAGCTCTTAAATGGTCCCCCGTATAGAAATGCCCCGCAGCTCCCACCCCATCGAACTGCTTGAGCATTCTTACTTACACAAATCTGAACAATTTTTGACAAGATTTTTGAGTTTTGTCAGATGTGAATTGTTAAGATTTAATTGAAAAAATGAATAGAACGCAGCCACTATTTCAAAGGGAGTGACCCAGAACCAATTAGAATTTAGTAACAATTGACCATTCAGCACTGAAATCCATGTTGGGAAGGTCAGATTAAAGCCACTTTAATTCCAACCCCCGCCCCCCCGCCCCCCCCCCCCCCCCCCCCCCCGATTCCTGAACTCAAAATATCAATAGTGGGAGATTTCCCTGAATTTTCTTCCGGTCAGTTTCTCCGGTTTTGGAGGCGAAGTTCAGCGGGCGGGACTTTGCTGGGGAAGATGCCGGCCGGGTTATCTCCCGGGCTGAGATGATCCCCCAATATAGGTTACCGTCTTGAAAAAACAGGTCAGACCAAGCAACATTCCTCGTCAAATTGCTGTTGACAGCCCAAACAGGAGACAGGCAAGGGCTACAAAAAGGGCCTTTCATCTGCAGACAACATAGCAAATAATTGGTCATTCTCTCCTTCTCAGCTGGGGGAAAATTCCCAAACAAAGCCAGGGTTTCCTGCGGCAACTTCTTAATCCTTTCTGGCAGATGCTCTCAGGGAAGTGTCAGCTGAGAAAACCGGGCCGGGCCGGTGTGGCGGGCACAGTGCCCGGCGCGTAGTAGGTGCTTAGTAAACGGGCTGGGTGTGGGGAGGGGGGGTGCCCAGGCCACAAGGGGACGACATTGGGAGTCAGGGGCATGCGGCCCACCGGCTCTGTTGGCAGGACCGTGACCGTGGGGGGTCGCTTCTCTGGTCTGGGCCGTCTCTGCGGACTGTGAGTCCCACGTGAGCTCTAGAACTTTTCCATCAGCTCCCAGGCTTTCTGACTTCTTCTCTGACGCCCTCCTCATTTGGCCGGACGTGGTGTGGCTTCGTCTCATGACCCTCTAAGGGCCCTGGAGGGGAACCAAGGCCTGGGAAGGCCCGCAGTGGGGCTGGCTGAGCAGGGCCTGGGGTCTGCTCACCCCACGGCGTGTCCTCCCTGCGCTCGGGACACCTGCTGCCTGTTCTCCAGCGTGGGGGGTCCTGCAGCTTCTAGAAGCAGCCCCCCGCCCCGGGCCTCCTCCGTCTGCCCCCAATGGGACTGGAAGAGCCGAAGCCCAGAACCCAGGGCCCGTTTTGCTCCTGGCTTTTGCAGGATGAGAGCGAGGCTGTCCTATCGCTGCCATGCTGGCGTTCCTGTTGTTTGTCCTGGGATCGGAGACATCTGAGCTTGTCTTCCCACCCCCACGACCACTTCTGTCCCCAAACTCCTGTTTGGACACATTTTGTTTCATTTACAGAAATTGGGTGAGACCCCAGACGCACTGGGAGGGATCAAACAGAAAGAGCCCCAAAGATTGCGAAGGTGTCCTTTTAGGCTATCCAGGTCCCCAGAAGCTGAGACAAGCACTTAGTCCCAGGAAACACAGCCGGAGAGGTGCAGAAGGGACAGGGGCCGGTGAGTGCCGTGAGAGGATGGGACACAGGGCAGGGCCCTCCCCGGACTTTCTCCACCCCCTCCGCTGCTCCTGGGTGTGTGGGGACCGTGGGCACTCGGCACCTTGGGCGGCCCTTGGGCGGAGTCAAGAGCAGCACCCCTCGGAGAGATTCCCCGGGCGAGGGGAAGTGGCCACGGGCGGTAGGCAGTCAGGGACACTGAGGCAGCTTCTGCAGGGGTGTTCTGGGTCTGCGGAGCGGGGGAACACGGGCCCAGTCCACCCCCCTGGGCTGAGAGGAGCGGGCTGTGTGGCTGTGTGGCTTTGGACACCCGTGGCTGTGTGGCTTTGGACAAGTCACTATACCTCTCTGAGCATGGGTTTCCCCACCTGTGCGCGGGGGGAGGAATATTCACTCTTAGGTTTGCTGTGAGGCCATCACCAGCCCTGGTGGCCCCAAGTGCCTCCTCCTAGAAGGAGGACACGTGCTGTTGCTGATCAGGTTCGGAGCTGGGTCAGGCCCTGGGCCCCACTGAGGGGCAGCTCACAGACCCCTCTGGCTGCCTTGAGGTGGTTCAGAGATTGTGTCTGGGGGTTCCCGGGATGCGGAGGGAGGCCACAGCAGGACCCAGGTCCCGTCACCTAGGGGAGGGGACTTCAGAATCTGGGCACACATGCACACACTGTGTGGCCCCGAGGACTGCGGGGGAGACACCTGTTTCATCTGTTGGTGGTAGAAACCTGCTGCTCTGTGAGGTAGTGAGCTCCCCATTCCTGGAGGTGTGTGAGAGGCTGAGTGTTGGTGTTGAGTTGTCTCAGTCATGTGGGGGAGCTCGGAGGCCTGGATGGTGAGGGCGGTAGATGGGGAGGGGTAGGGGTGACTCTGAAGGTCTTTTCCACCCTGGAGAGTCTAGAATTCCATTTGTCTGTTAGGGGCCAAGCACCGCAAACGTGCTCCTCATTTGATGCATCGCGTCCGTGACTGCTGGAGGCTCCCCAGATAGAGTCCAGCCGGCGGGCCTGGTCTGAATTAGTGGGGCGTTTGGGGGGAGATTCTGACTTCAGCCTGAATGATCCGCCGAGGGGTGACCTGGAGCCTCGATGGGAGAGAAGCTGCGAGCTGGCGGAGCCCCGGGCCTCAGCCTGGATGAGAAGCAGAGGGGATTCTATCCGGCTGGGGCGGAGGGGGGATGCCCGGGGAGCCCGGAAGCGTCCAGCCAGGCGGCCGCTCTTGCTTGTGGGGTGCCCTGGGCGCGACTGCTACAGGACGAGCCCATGGGGTAAGGGGGAACCCCCGAGAAAACCTAGCCCGGCCATCTGCGTGCCTCATGCCTGGCTTTGGCGGGGGCGCGGCTGAGCTCCTGGGGCCGGGGCTGGGGGGCCTCGCCGAGCCTCCCTGCCCTCTCTGTGCGGCGCCGAGGCTCCCGGCTCTCCCACCCGCTCCGGGGGACGGGGTCTGGGGCGAGGGGCTGGAGCATGGCCACGGCTCACTTGGGGGTCCTCCAAGCTCAGCCGAGGGGTGTCAGGTCGATCAGACCCAGGGTCACAAGGTGCTGGGACCTCCCATCCCCCTCAGAGCCCCCTCTTAGACAGACAGGTGACCCAAGCGAGGCGTGGGGTGCCCGGCCCGGGGACCCAGAGAGGATCCAGGCCGACGTGGCCGCAGTTCCCGGTGGCGAGCCGATGACGACCTCACTCCTTGTTCACCCGGCCGACGGGCACCCCCTCCGGGCAGGCCTCCGAGTCAGGCTCGGGACACAACCCCGACCCCACAACCGATGAGTACTGCTGAAGCCCCACAGTCGGGGGGGGTGCCCGGGTCCTGACTCCTGCGTCACCCGCGGCGTGCCCACGTGCCGTGTCGCCTGTGTCGGCCATTACGGCAGGACGTGCCAACGACACTTAAAAACCCGTCACTAGATAAGGAATATCTTTACAGATCACCGCGACTCCGGGCGAGGGATTTCAGCCAGGCCGACGGCGGGTCTTCGAGGCCCTCCATGCCCGCTGCCTCCTCCTCAGTTTACCCGTCTGTACAGCGGAAATAAGAGCTTTGTTTTAAAAAGAAGAGCTTCGGAACATCTTCGTAAGAGCCTCCCCGCATGGGGTTTTGAGGGGATTAAATGAATTAATCGTGCCTCTACAAGAATACCCATCATGGTTATTTACCGAGTTTAATTCAGGTCGAGGAAGCGGAGCCGGGCACCCGGGTCTCCTGGCTTCCAGACCCGGCCCTCGAGAGCGAGCCGCACGGGTGGATTCCGCCCCCGCCGGAGGCTCTCCCGTCTTGCGCGAGGATCCGGCTCGCCTGCCTCCTTGGGGCTGGCGGGGAGCAGAAGAAAGGCTTGAAACCGTATCCTCTGTCAGCTTGGGGTCAGGGGATCAGACCCCCACGCTTTCTCCACCGTCAAAACCCCCGTAGGATTTCGTCGAAGTTCAGTTTCACATCATGTGGCTGAACATTTGGAACTTTTTAAACGGAAATTGTAGAAAAAATGAAAAGCATTTTCTTCTCGGAACACAATACCTTCCTGGCAGGGAGCCACGGGGGAAAGCTCGGTGCTGGAGAAGAAAGTGGTCGTAATTGTCAATCTGGATTAATCGGGCGCTCTTCCGTTTAACCTCGCGTCGGGCTGAGCGGGCTAATCAGGGCGCAGAAGACACTGTCTTTTGTAACTGTACTGAGGCTTCGCTCTTACACATCAGCTAATTTTCCGATCACATTTCCTTAATTATAAGCTCGGTTTAATGGAGCCCCGGACGAAACAGAACCGTGAGGAAACGGCGAGCGGCCCCAGGCAGAGTGTGCCAAGGATTTGCGGCGGAAATGCCAGGGCTTAATCTCGGTGGCTTAGCGGGTGATAGGTCCCTGTGCCACCGCGGCCGGGGAAGGGTTCGGTTAACGCCTGGGGAGGGAGGGGGCGGGGACAGCCCGGCTCCGTCCTTCCTGGAGCCCCTGCGAGGGGGGCGGCCGGCATCCCCTCAGCACAGACCCCGCCCAACAGGGGCACAGGCAGAGTGGAGCTGGGTCTCTGGCAGGAGTGGCTTCTGTCCCGCCCGGCCCGCCCGCCCCTGCAGGGCGGGTGACGACTTGCCAGCCCTGCCTTCTGGCCTCTGAAAGGGTCCCCTGCCTGGCCTGATGCCAGCCACCCAGCTGGTGGAGGCCCCCCTCGATGACAGCCCCACTCCAATCCAGGCTCCACCCCCCACCCCATTTTCTCTTCCTGTGCCCTTTCTTGCCCCCAGACCCTCACCCTCCTGGCCACTAGCCCTCTGGCTGCAGCAGACCTGGGGCCAGACCCCGTCCTCCCCACGCGGCTACCAGGCCCGTGCCCTCCTCCGGGGCCCTTGCAGACTCTGGCCCACCGTGGGGCCAGAAATAGGCAGAGGGAAGGGCTCTGGGCTGGCTGGTTGGATGCCGTATATTTATTCCAGGGGCAGAGGATTGAGTACTGGGCTGGGGACCGGCCCCGAGGGGCTGTGTGACCCAGGGCCTCACCTGCGATGGGAGAGACCGGACCAGGGTACCTCTGGGGGCCTGCCCATTGCTCGCCCTCTCCCCAGGCTGGGAGCCATGCTCCGTCCGGACCGCGCTAGCCTGCAGCAGAGCTGGCCCGTCGTGTGGGGCTCGGAGCCGCTTCGGGAAGGTCCGCGGGGCCCCGGGCAGGAGCGGCGTGCTTGGTGTTCTCCGGTCGGCAAGCGCTCCCTTCCGTGGCCGAGGCCGACGGCGCCAGCTGCGGTATCTGACGGTATCTGACCAACGTGCAGGTCGGCAGAGCCAAGCCGGCCTGGGGGTGACCCCTTCATTTCACCAACTTTCCAGCGGACCCTCTTTAGCAGAAGCCTCTGGTCCATCCCCACCTCCCCCTCCTGCACTGCGTTCCAGGCACGGGGCCATGAAAACGGATTCGGCATCAGCCCTGCGCATGGAGAGCCCAGGGAGTACTGGTCAACCGGTTGCAGCACAAAGGCTTGGTGGGTCCAGGAGGCTTCCTGGAGGTGGTGTTGCTTCAGACAGTCTAATGTTTAATAAGAGTTTGCTCTATGGACAAGGTCCTGGGAGCGGCGGAAACAGGAATATCAAGCTGGTGTGGCCCTCGGGGACCACTGGGGCAGGGAATGTGGCCAGAGGTGTGTCTGGGGAGGTCTGCCTGGACCTTGAATCCCTGGTTCAGAAAGGGGATTTTGTCCAGCAGGCAATGGACGCCTGTGCCGGATTTTGTGCGGCTGAGGAAGCCAGCGGGTGCTGGGTGGGACGCTGGCGAGCAGCAGGTGGAGGGACGCCTGGGGGTGAGTCCGGGACACGTGACCAGTGAGGAGGTCTGCAAGGATCGAGGGCACCGGGACGGCAGGGTCACAGTGGGCGGGCAGGAGAGGTGGTTCTGGGGGACTGGAGAGCTGTTGGGTGGGCAACGAGGGCGACCTCTGCGTTCTTGATCTGTGTGAGCTGATGCATTCAGCACGGAGGCTGCAGGAACACGTCAAAGGGACTGTCCGAAATGCTCCAGGTCCTGAAACAGACCGCCGAGACCCCTGCAGAGTTCTGCAAAGGTAAGAATTCCCGTTGCTCACGTCCTCCCGGGCACACGAGCCATTGGGTTGCTTCTGGAAACCCTTCAGATGTTTGCAGCCCAAGCCCCTGTGTCCCTGCACCCCGCCAGCACCCCTTCCCAGTCTAGGGAGGGCTCTGTAGAGTGGGGGCCAGGCCTCCGTCTCCACCCCCGCCCCGTGCCCGGCAGGGCTGCTGAAGGCAATGATTAATGAATAGCTCTCCGGGCGAACACAGGGGCGCTCATCTCTGCAGACCAACCGGCCAGAACATGAAAGGTGGGCTCTTGACGTTTCCTTTTCATCTTGGCTTGCAAGCTCAGATTTCCAAACCAGCGCCCAACAGCGTTCTGTGCCCGGCCCAGGTGCCGGCAGGCACCCACTGTCTCCGTTCCCCTGCCACGCGCGCGCCCCGGCATCAGGTGCCGGATGCTCGAGGCCGGCCAGCAGGAAGGAGGCAGCCTGACGCCGCGCCTGTTCCCCCTAGAACCTACACAGGCTTTTTGAGGTTTCTATTTTTGTCTTAATTGCCCTGTTTCCCTGAGTGTGTCGTCTTGTTTTGTGTTCAGTCACTTTGGAAAGATTTCGGGAATAAATCCAAAATAACCACAACGTTAAGGTCAGGGTTCTTGCGATGAATCTTTCTCCTTAGATTAGGACGTAGACCTCCCACCCCCTCCTGGGTGCTGGTTCACGGAGCTCTGGGGTGGGCAGGAGGTCCTGGGTCTACAGAGCTGTATGTGTGCACCCCCGTCCCTCCTCTCACCTCCTCCTTCAGCTCCTCTTCTTCTCTCTCCATCACCTCGCTCGGAGACTGCTCCTCTCAATGCCCATCCCTGACCGCCAATGCTGGGTTTAGACGATGGGGGCGAAAATGAGCCACCTTCTCCACCCTTCTCTGTCTCCATCTATTGGTTAGCCATGTGATTTTGCAGCTCCTGCCCTCTGCTGGGGGAGTCCAGTTTCCCACCACCCAACCAGGAGGCCAGGACTTGGTAGGGCCAATGGGATGGGTCTAAGTGGTCAAGATTTCCCTGTATGATTTACATTTTTTGGGGTGCTATATTTAAAGATTCCTCCCTACTCTGGGGTCATAAAGATATTATTCGATATTTTCTTCTAAATGTTTTATAGTTCTCTTCACATTTGTGTCTTTATCAGAGACCAACCTTTGTATACGGTGTGAGGTAGGGATTTGATCTTTTTTCCATGTGGAAAGTCCTCGGTCACAGTCAGCAGCACCGTGGAATGACCTGTCCTTACTTTGATGGTTCGTGTTCCTGCCTCTGTCGGGTTTCCGTACAAGATGCATTATTTCTAAGCTTCCTGGTTTGTTCTCTCTATGTGTCTCATCTTGACCTGTTCCCATACTTCGGTATTTACTATAAATGTAATGTAACTCATTGCGATGTTTTAATTCCTAAATCTTTTGAAGTTAGGGGCAGCCAGGTGGCTCATTTGGTTGAGTGTCTACCTTCAGTTCTGGTCATGACCTCAGGGTCCTGATAGAGCTCCCCGTTGGGCTCCCTATTCAGCAGGGAACCTGCTTCTCCTCCTCCCTCTGCCTCTCCCTCTGGCTCATGCTATCGTTCTCTCTCTCTGTTGAATAAATAAATAAAATCTTTAAAGAAAAGAAAATTTTGAAGTTATTTTGGCCCATTTCTCTTCCATTATCCTTTCATACAAACTTTTCAAGTCTCATGGGAACACATTTGCTAGAATTTTTTGTTCATAGTTCATTGATTCTATAGGCTAATTTAGAGTTGACATCTTTATGATATGAGTCTTCATAACCAGTAATATGATATATTTCATAACTTTTCCAGAAACATCTTGCACAGTTCTAACGATTATAGTTTGGTTGCTTAAAACTGGGATCTTTCCTCAATTTTTTAAATTGATTATTAATGGCATCTAGGAATTCCATTGCTTTTGTATCCAGCAATCTTGCTGATTATTAGTTATATCTGTATAATTATTTGTACTACTTATACCAGTTTGTCCATGGGTTATTTTGGACTTCCTATGTGGACAGAGTATTTTCCAATGTTTGCCTCTTGATTTTTTTTCTTGTCCTATTGCATCGTCTAGATCCACCAGTATAATTTTGAACATAAGTGACAATGAGGACATCCTTGTCTTAACCCTGACTTTCATTAGGATGCTTGGAAAATGTAATGACTAAGTATAATGTTTTCTCTATTTTTTGATAAATAGTTTTTTCAAGTGTGATAGAATCTACAAACTGCTCCTTTTTACCCACTTGCCCTTAGTTTTCCCTTCTAGTACTAGAACTCCCTTGGGTTTTAGCAGGGCATGTGGCTACCCAGATGAAAACTATATTTCTCAGTCTTGGTTTGGCCACAGGACTGAGTCTCATCAATGGATCTGGGGAGAAGTGATGTGATGATTCCACACCACTTTCCCTCTTTCCCTTTCTGTGGAAGTGATGATGGTGATGGTAATCCACTTCGACCAAGTAGGTGAGGACAGCATGCTGGGGTGTGTGGACATCATGATGGGAGGGGCCAGTGTCCCTGGGTGAGCTATGAGCAAAGCCACCTGCCTGGCCAGGACCCTTGCTTTCCCTGCATTGTTATATGTCACACAAACTCCCATCTGGTCCCAATACCGTTTAGGACTTTTGGATCAACAGTTTAGCCTATATCTTGTCTGAATTTATCCAAATAAGGAAATTTCATTCTATTCATGGTTTGTCAAGAATTTTTTTTTTAAAGATTTTATTTATTTATTTGACAGAGAGAGAGATCAAAGTAGGCAGAGAGGCAGGCAGAGAGAGAGGGGGAAGCAGGCTCCCTGCTGGACAGAGAGCCCGATGTGGGGCTCGATCCAAGGACCCTGAGATCATGACCTGAGCCGAAGGCAGAGGCTTTAACCCTCTGAGCCACCCAGGCGCCCCATGTCAAGAATTTTGAAAACGAGATCGTCAGTGAAAGTGGAGCTGTACCTAGTGTTGGTTTGGCTTCTGGAAAGATGCCACCCTTCTTCTTCCATCTCTTATGCGCCATTGCTTATTAGCACGTTTTCGAACTGAGAACCCTCCTTGTGTTTACAAGACATGCTAAAAGGAGCTGTAGTCATCTGAGTACACTTCTACATTTGATTTGCCAGTCTTTCCCTTAAGATTTTTTTTGCATTTATATAGTTTTAAAAAGATGTATTCATTTATTTGAGAGAGAGAGAGAGTTCATGAGTGGGGGAGGGGCAGAGAGAGAGAATCTCAAGCAGACTCCCTCCTGATCGTGGAGCCTGATGCAGGGCTTGATCTCATGACCCTGAGATCATGACCTGAGCCGAAATCAAGAGTTGGATGCTTAATGGACATGCCCCCGCATCTACATTTTTAATTGAAATTGATGTCATATTTTCTTGTCATAAAATGTCATTTAGCTTTACGCTGTAGGTCATATTAGCCTCAGAAAATGAATGAATGTCGTTTCCGGCTATTCTACGAAGCAGAGTGCACAAAATGAGGATCGTCTGTTCCTTGAAGGTTTGGTAAGTCTTGATGTAATCCGATCTAGGCTCCGTGGCTGCCTTGTGGCTTGGAGGTGTGCGTTTCTGCTCATCAGTTCACGTCTGCGTGGGTTATCCATGTGCTTCTGTCTGCTATCTCACCTTGAGTTGATTTTGGTGGTTAATTTTTCTTCATGGCAATTGCGCACTGTGCTTGCATGGAAGAATTATTGGCACAAAGCTGATCGCATTATTCTTTCACATTTTCACATTCGCATATTCTTTCAGTTTCTAAACCCGCCCTGCTGTGCCCCCTGCTTCACTCCTACAGATAGTCCCTGATAGGTTGTTTCTCTTGCTCAGTCCCGCCAGACAGTTTTCCGATCAGATTTCCTCAGAGAACATCTTGCTTTCTTTAATTTCTATTTAATCCATCTCTCCTCAAGTCTTTACTTCTTCTCTTCTAGGTCCTTTACAGCGGCTGTCATTCTATTCTTCCCTTTAGTTAAACACGTGACTTGTTTATTTTAGATTTTCCTGTGTCAAATGCATAGCTTACAAATATACCTCTAAAAACCAACGTAGGTGCATCCCAAAATCATATAGAATGCTTTCTTTTTCATTCACACTAAGTAATTCATAATCTCCATTGTAATCTGCTCTTTAACTCGTGACTTTTTAGAAGCGTGTCTAAACTTTTCAAATTTATACGTACGCGCATCCAAATCACATTTCTATTGTTCATTTGTCACTTAATTGCATTGTGGTCACAGAGCATTGCCTGCGTGAACCTTACTCTTTGAAATTTGTGGAGGTGTATTTTTGGACCTGTAGGTCGTCGAGATCTGTAAGCATCTTATGTGTGCTGGAAAGAGCATCTGAGCTCTCCTGCAGAAGATGGTGTCACCGTGGAGACTGTTTTTCATCATGTCTGTTCCTGGGCAGCACGAGGCACTTTTATACCGTATGTGTGGTTCCTAACGGCCTTGGGAGGAAAGCCAAGCGGAGAGTATGTATGGCTTATTTTACAGGAGAGGGGACTGCATCTCAGAGAAGGAAAGCTGAGTGCCCGAAGTCACACAGTTCCGATGGGACAGGTACCTGGGGAGGAATGTAACTCCTTCTGCCTGGGGGTGTGGGGCCACCCCTATTGTGGCTGGAAGCAACAGTGTGTCATGGTGTGGAACAGCATGGGACAGCATGGGGGCTTTGCTAGAGCTTGAGCATTGGGTTCTACGACCTGACGCAGGCAGGAATTCACAGAGATTGGTTACCTGCTGCCTATCTTCATGTAGGTGAACCCCAGGCCCTCCATCATGTCCAGGTTACACCCCCTCCAGCCCCCTCCCTTTAGGGAAGCCGAGCCCTGTCTGGAGTACCCTTTCCCATCAAAGGTCCCCAGTGAGCCCCCCTTGGCCTGTCTCAGGTCCTCCCACTTCCTTTCCTATAATCTGGGAAATGTGCACCTGTTATCACTCCCCCCACATTCTATGCTTTCTCTGCTCCAGTGTCCTGCAGGGGTCTGAGCATTCTTGGACCCCTTCTATGTGGACGATCACCGGCCCATGCCTTGGCCTCACTCCTGGCTCCTGTGTCTGTCCCGCTCTCCCCACCTTCTCCTGGACCATCCCTTGTCCCCTCACGGGCTTCCTGGCCTCCAACCCGGAGGGCTGGTTCTAACACATCTGGCCCTCCCTCCCTGGCTTATCCCCTTGGTGCTTCCCCACTGCCCTGTTCAGGCCCGGCCTCTCACTGCTGGGAGGGCATTGTGCAGTCACGACAAACGATTTGTCATCTCACCAGCCCCTGTGCGGAGAAATGATTGTCTTTGCTGCTTCATGCCTGGAGTCCCCTCCTTCTCTGATGTCTGGCTAATGCTACCCGCCCTTGGAGATGTGACTACAGGTCACCTCCTCTGGGCAGCCTTCCTTGGTGTCCAGGTGGAGTGAGGGCCACTCTGCCTTCCCATGGCACCTGGGGCTGCCCTCGGTCCTGGCTTTCATGGCTCGGATGGTATGGTCACTGCTGTGTCCCTCATCCGTGGGAATCTCAGGCCCACGTCGCATCATGGCTCTAGCTCCCAGACCTGCTGTCTGTGCCCACTGAACCCTGGCTGTCGTCTCCCACAAGGCTGGGCAAGCACGCCAGGTGGGGCAGGAAGTGACATCATCTTTCATCTCTTTCCCGGGTGGAGGGCTCCTGCCTGCTGACCAAGGTCAAGGCCCTTTCCAACGGCCCTTCATTAGCGAGTGGGCATCTCGCTGAGTCAGCAGGGACCTCTTCACAGCCCCTGTTCAGGGTCACTAGGTCCCTGGAGAATGTGGCCGAGGGTGGCCGGCCAACAACAGGGGCCATTGTCCTCATCTGCCGCGGGTGGGGTCGGCCCAGGGCCATCTGGACAGGGCAGGGGGCATGACCTCAGCTGCTCCGGAGATGTCCCGCCAAGACCCTGGGCTCAGCCCGGCCAGAGAGGGCGCACACAGATGGCGTGGCCTGGAGCCACACAGGGCCCTCCAGGGAACGGTTTCGAGGTCCGAGGGAGCACCTCCATCCCTTCCGACCCTCCGTGTTGCCCCCAGGCCCCCAGAAGGGAGTCTTCCACAGCAGCCCTGAGGCGGGAAGGAGCACGTCTCCGGTGACAGGGGCCTTGTGCCTTCCGCACGGCCCCTCGTCCTGAACTCCGAGGTCGGCCTCCCACGATTTCTCCTTCTAGACCCCACCTCTCCAGGCCCACCCGTCTCCCCTCCACCCCGTGCCCCCGTGGCTCTCGGCTCTCAGCCCCAGCACTCGCTAAGCGCTCTCGGAGCGAGGTCTGCGCTGGTCCCTATGTTACGCAGGCATGAGGTGGCTGGCACGGTCCCCGGGGGCTGCAGAACCCGGCCCGAATCGCGCCCCAAGCGACGCGCCCAAGATCACCCAGGACGTGGGTGCTGGCGCCAGCAGCAGGAGCAGCCCCCCTTCCCGAGCCCCCGCCCACCCCGCCAGCGACCCGCAGAGCTGTCGCACTTCTGTGCCCTTGTCACTGACGCTGTCCTGTTGGCTTCACGCACTTTTTCTGTTTCAGGAAATGAAACTTTACACACACGGCTGAGGTCCCTTCTCCCTCCCCGCCCTCCCCTCCTCGAGGTCACCCCCACCCTACGATGCAGGTCAAACGCTTCGGCTGCGTGTGGTGTGGACGGTGTGGTGTCCTTGGTTTGGGTGTTTAAGACGTTAGCCCTCTGGCCGGCTGTCCTGCTCCCAGCGCCCTGCTTCCTGCTCTGCCAGGCCCGGGCTCGCTGCTTTGAGTAAGGTCCACGCGCCCCCACAGCCACGGCTTATGGCAGGCCTTCCCTGCCGCGGCGCGCCTGCCCGGGTGCCCCCCGGTCTGTAAGACAGCGCGAGCACCCCCGTCAGTGGCATCGGCTCTGGGTCAAAGAGTCTGCAGGGGCCGCCTTGCCAGGTCTGTGTGTCACCAGCTGAGGACGAGCTTCCCTCCCCAGAGATCCAGGGCTTGGCCCCCAAATCCGGTCCCTGCCACAGCTCCCAGGGCATTCTGATCATCGGGAGGTTTGGGGGCCCCTCTCTGCCGGAACTCTGCGTGCGGTGCCCCTCTGTCCCAGCCAGGGACCGTCCTCCTTGTGTGACCTCCTGTAGGGATGGAGGCTCGCTTCCGCATCCCGGGAAGGGAAGCCAGGCCCAGGTGTCCACGGCGAGCCCGCCGGCCTCCGGCTGTGTCAGAGACCACGCCCGCGCCCCCGCACACGCGCAGAGCCACCCAGATCCAGCAACGCACACGGGAAGCCCAGATTTCCGGCTCAGACGGGTTAAGAGATGTCTGGGGCTCTGGCTGCTCTGGAAAAGCCACTAATTAAGACGTCTCTTGTCTCGGTGCCCCAGACCCCTGTCCCACGGCTGATCAGGTTACAGCGAGTGACAGCTCAGAGGTGCTGCCTCTGGGCGTCTGGGGGTGAGTAGAGAGGACAGATTGCTTTGCTGCGCCTCTGGGGACAGGCCTGGGGCAGGCAGGGTAACCGGAGGCCCCGCGGCATGGACATCTGCCTGGAGGGACCTCTCACGTGGATCGGCGAGGCCCCCGTGCACCCGGCAGGCCCGCCTCACACAGCGGCTGGGCACTGGCTGGCCAGCAGCTGTCACTAGGCAGCGGCGGTCACCCAGCGACTCTGGGGGTCAGCACGCTTTGCCTGTGCAGAGAGGCACAGGTCCACACTGCGACGCTGTCTTTCCATCCTCCTCAGCAATCTGCACGCCTACTGTGTGCACCCTGTCCTCTGCTGGGCAGCTGGGGCTGGGCACACAGGTGGCCTGGTCTCTGATCTGGCCCACACTCCTGCGTGGGGGTAGCTGACCCACCCCCACCACCGTGCCCAGTAAGAAATAACCCCCCAAAGGCACGGTCATGCTCCCATGAAAGACTCCAACCCTTGCCCAGGCCAACCAATGCAGCTGGATGGACCAGGTTCAAATCCACGCTCCTCTGCCTGCCGTGTAGACGGCCACTTCACCTTTCTGAGCCGTGGCTCCTGGTCTATGAGGTGAGTGTGGTCGCACTGCCGTGAAGGGCTGCCATGAGGATGAGCGGGGAGAGCATGGGAGGGAAGGACCAAAAGCATCCCGGTGTTAGTCTCCAGCCCCCCCAGAACCCTTCCCCACCGCCCATATGGGGGCTGGTCTCCACTGCATAGATGGGAAACTGAGCCTCAGAGACCTTGAGTCGGGTGGCCAAGGTCACGATGGAGATGGGGGCGGGGCCCCTGGGAGCAGCTGCGTCTGCAGGTTCAGCAAACCCTTGCTGGACCCCAGAGAGGCTGGCCAAGTCACCCCATTATTCATGTAGGGTCATGTAGGCGGCACAAAGAGGACACCTTGCCTGTGTGCGGTTCATGGCCAGTGCAGGAGAGAGCAGGGGTGGGATGGAGGCCTGGCTGACCCCAATGCTCTCCATTCACCCATTCGACCCAAATCCAGTTCTGAGCCAGATGCTGGAGGGAACCGATATTCCAACAAGAGTGAGGGGGGGAGGTGACAGTGTGCTCCACTAACGGAGATGAGGTGAGTGAAGAGTCTAGAGCAGCCGGTAGGAGCGGGTGGGCTTTGGTGATGGGGGAGGGGAGGGTACGGGTGAAGGGGTCAACCCAAGACTAGCTTCCCGGCCTGGGAGGTGCCGCAGAGCTTCAGGCGCTGAGCCTGTGACCCAGAGGCGGGCAGACGAGCGGGATGGGACGAGGGCCAGGACCCTGGAGGTTATCTCGGAAGAGGAGGTGAGTGGGACTGGAGATGTGGAGCGGCAGGAAGATGGTGGGGGTGGGATGGGAGGCATGCATGGGGAGCGAGGGGTGAAGAGTGGGTGGTGAAGGTAGCGACACTCCCGTCAAGGGTGAGGACAAAAGGGAGGAAGTGCCTCCATCAAGGAGGAGGGCTGTTAACTGGGACCAGGGGCTCTTCTGTGTGGCCCAGGCTCCTCTAAGCCTGGAGGCTGCAGAGTCACCCTATCTTGTGAATAATGGAGGCTCAGGGCCAGACGTGAGCATCGGTGAGTGAGGGGGAAGGTGAGTCACCTCTCTGAGCGCAGGGTCCCTTCTGCCACTTTCTTTTGGATTTAAGCAAGCCCCAAGTCCGTCCAGATTCCAGGAGGGACACAAGCCTCCACCTCTCCACCTGAAAGGCCTCAAAGAATTTGTGAACGTGTTTTAAAGCCTCTGTCTGTGCTCTGAGCGTGAATTATTTATGTTCCTCCCACGTGCGAATCACACTCATCTCCTTCCGCAGCCCCTGTCTCCCTGTCACAGGTTCAGAGCCAGGGTCTCATGGGGCTCATCAGCCTCAGGTGTGGGAGAGGCCTCCCCTTGTGGCTCTGGCTCCCTTTCCATCTGAAGACGACACTAAAGAGACAGTCACCTGTACCCCCAATAGGAGGCATTCAAACAGTGGGGTACAGGAGCCCAGGGAGGCCGCCGCTCAGAGCACTGCCACAGACCAACCCCACTCATCTTCCCTGCAGGTTGCTCTCCGTGGCTGTTGGCTCCCCTCTGGGTGGTCCCCTGTCACCAGAAGAAGTGGCTTGTGCTTGCCACCAGGTGACCTTCCCAGCCTGCTTCTTGCCTGTAGTAGTTTAGGGTGCAAGGGCTTCTTGGGGTTTTCTTGCCAGCTCCATCCCTCATCATCCAGGCTGCTGGGTTTCAACAGTGAAATCCTCTTTCAGACCTTGTGGGTTTCCTATGGTGGTTACTGACGTTCAGTCTGTTAGACCA
>CM052899.1:174591483-174615339 GCA_028534135.1 Potos flavus | reverse complement strand
CCCTGACACGAGTGTCTCCCTCACACAGATGTCTCCCTCACACGGATGTCTTCCTCACATGGTATCTCCCTGACACAGGTGTCTCCCTCACACAGATGTCTCCTTCACACAGGTGTCTCCCTCACACGGGTGTCTCCCTCACACAGATGTCTCCCTCACACGAGTGTCTTCCTCACATGGGTATCTCCCTGACACGGGTGTCTCCCTCACACAGATGTCTCCCTCACACGGGTGTCTCCCTCACACGGGTGTCTCCCTCACACAGGTATCTCCCTGACACAGGTGTCCTCCCTCACACGGGTGTCTCCCTCACACCGGTGTCTCCCTCACACAGATGTCTCCCTCACATGAGTGTCTTCCTCACACGGGTATCTCCCTGACACAGGTGTCCTCCCTCACACGGGTGTCCTCCCTTCCACAGTTGTCTCCCCCCCCCACGGGTGTCTCCCTCCCGCAGGTGTTCTGCCTGAGACAGGAAGACTTCCACCCTGCACTGGCATGGCCAGCAGCGGCTTTGGTGCCACCTTGTTTGAAGTCCGAGTGGCATCCCGGCGAGTCCGAATGGCCGACAGACCCCGGCAGACCCCAGCTTTTGGCCTTGGATTTAAAAAGGCGAGCATCCCCAGCCAGGGCGGATCGATCTCATTTCCTTGAGAGCACATTATCTTCACGCGGCCTGGTGTTAATGTGCACGAGCTATTCCCTCGTCCCAGCTGCGGACCCCGGTACTCGAACCCTCCGCTATAGCCCGTGGGGAAGGAGCTCATCTAGGGAAGAGGCCACGTCTCTGGAGGGGGGCTGGTCACCTCTCCAAAGTGCTCAGAAGTGTTCGATTGCTCCCCGGGGACCCCGGCTTCCCTGCTAAGTGTCGCAGGACCCCACGGGGCCCCCGCCGTGCCAGCAACAAGTCTGCCAAATGCCCTCTGCTGAGCACTGAGGTCCTCGGCTTCCAGCATGTCAGGCGGCCCCTAAACCTGGGCGTGGAGAGGAGGCTGCGGGGTGTGCAGGTCTGGAGGCTGAGGGCCTCACGGACCACGGCCCGGTTCAGAATACCCCCTCCGCGCTCAGTGATCAGGCCCTTGGCCTCGGCTCCCGCCACCTCTTCCTCATCCACGCCGGCCTCGGAGCTGCACCCTGAACCCCCACACGCCTCGTTTTCCACCTGGGCACTTGGTCGTCTCCCCACCACTGTCTGGAACATTCCACCCAGGACCTGAAGTGTGTGGCTGCTTGTCATTGTTCACATCGCCGGCAGGCCCTCTGTGACCACCCATGCCCTTCCTCGCCGCACCAGAGCATGGTGATTGTATTTTCTTTGTCTCGTACGATTATGATGAGAAGGTGGACGGTTTTGCGTGTTGAATTCGTATAACGCTGCCAGTAATGTTTCCTCCGCGTTCGAGAGAAATCCAAGCGTAGGACACTTGAGAAGGAGCGAGAACATTTCTATACTGTGTTCTACGCCTAAGCTGGATGGACCCCTCGCGCCGCGGATCGCGATAAAGAGCCACCCCCCCAGCTCATCGTCCAGACAGAAACTAGGGGGCACTTCCTCCCTTCTACTTTCTCCAGTTGCAGGACGGCTGCGGTGGCCGCCCCACGCCGCGTCCCCATGGTGCCATCATCTGTGCACCTGCGCCCCACCCCCACAGGGCACGGAGTGTGCCTGGGGGCCCCTGTGTCGGCCCCCCATGTCACTTTGCGCCCTGGGCAGCACGGGCTGGGAGGGTTCACACTCGGGGCCTGGGTAGTGTTGCTGGTGCGACTGGCGTGGACTCTCCCATTCCGAGGGGGATTTTAGAGTCTGTTCTGGCGGGTGGGGTGCGCGCCCAGTATCTGCATGCACAGGGGGCGGGGCTTTTGGATGGACTGGGGGGAGGGGGCACGGATTGGCAGGAGCCCGGCCTGGCGAGCTGCCTGGGGCGGGGGGCACGTCGCATCGTGAGGGAGAGGCTCGGCGGATTGGCTGGGGCCCCAGAAGGCCGAGGGGCGGGCTCTAGAGGGACGTGGGAGCAGAGGCGACCGGCAGTCACCAGATGTGGCCCAATTAATGGGGTCGGGAAGGGGCCATAGAGGGTCTCTGGGGAGGGCGGCAGCTGGGTCTGAGCCGGGCGAGTCTGGTCCTCCCGGTGTGCTGGCCCCGGCCTTGGGCTGGCTGGCAGGTCTGTGCAAAGGGATTTGCTCCGGGACCCTGCTCATGGAGGCTTCCCTCGTCTGGTCCACCTGCCTGTGTCCCCCCTGCTTGGGGAGGCTGTAAGCCCGGGTTACTGCCTGGAGGGAAAGGCCCACTCTTAGGGCCCGTGCGTGGAGCGGGACCAGCGGTGGATGAGTCTGATCCCAGCGGGCCCTCAGGCTTGCTCTGGACCAGAAGGGACTAGTGTGGCTTTCGGGGCCGGGGGGGAGGAAAGAGGGGGCACCGGCCAGACGGGAACCAGGGCCTTCCCCAGCTCTGCCGGTCTCAGGGGCTCCTTCTCTGCGACTCTTCCAAATGGCCGCCGGTGTGGCCACCGAGCCCTCTCGTCTCGCCCTGTCGGCCCAAATCCACAGAAAACAGAGCCCTTCCGTCTCTCCAGGGCTGTCCGCAAAAGGCCCGGGCAGGCTTCTGACTGGCCTAGCCTAGCCAGGTGCATGGGAAGCATGTTGGTGGGGTCCCCGGAGGGACGGTCTGAGAGGGATGGTTCTCCAAGGCGAGTGGGGACATCACCACCAAGAGGCGGAGAGCGAGGTGTGGGCCGCCCAGAGGACGAGGCCCTTTGCAGAGGGTCGGCTGGGTGGGAGCGGGGGCCCTGAGCGTGGGCTGCGGGCAGAGAGAGCAAGAGGGGACGTGCGCCTGGCTCCCTGGGGGGCGGCTCTCAGCGCAGACCCCGCCCCACATCCTCTTCTCATTCCTGCCCCTCCACGGGGAGCTATTCTCGTGTTAGAGAGAGAGAAAACAAGACAGACGCAAACCAGAAATCACGTTTAAAATTTTTTGAAATTATGCTTAATTTGCATACAGCAAAACTGGTTCTTTTTTGCCCGCGGTTTTAGTTTAGAAAAAATGCGTGGGGTCACCTGACCACCACCACCTTGGAAAGGCAGAACAGCTCCCTCGCACCCCCCTCCCCAAGTTCCCCTCCCTGACCTTTCACCCAGGGCAGGTGCGGTCTCTTCTCCATCCCCGCAGTCCCCCTTTGGCAGAGCGTCCTACAAATGGGACCACATGCCAGGTAGCTTTTGCTCTGGCTTCCCTGGCTGGCCGTCATGCCTGCCGCTGAGATTCAGCCGTGCCGTGTCTGTGAACGAATAGTTTGTTGTACGGGATCGTATGGGAGCATCGGAGTCTGAACGTGGGGCTCTCACTGCCCCTGGGGGAGTGCCTGGGGCCGAGGTTGTCGCACCCTATGGCAAATGTGTATTGAATTTAGGAGAAACGGCCAAACTGTTTCTGAACATTCCCACCGGCGGCGTCCGAGAGTTCTGGTTCGCCCTCACCCTTGCCAGCACTTGGTGTTGTCAGTGTGCACTTTCCTAAATTTTAGCGACCCTAATCCACGTGGAGTGGTGACGTCATCTCGGGGGCTTTAACGTGCGTTCCCTAACGTTAACTCTGAGTGTCTTTGTGCAGTCCGATCGGCCACCCACACATCTCGGTCAAGTGTCTGTTTAACTCTTATTGAACTTTGGGAGTTCCCTATGTGATCCAGACACACCACGTGTGTCTTTAGCAGCCATGTGATTCCCAAATAACTTCTCCCAGGCTGTGGTTTGCCTTTCGCTCTCTAAATAATATATCTTGCAAAGTGAATTTTGAAACATTTTGATACGGTCAAATTTAGTATTTTTTTTTTCCTGTTATGGATCATGCTTTCATCGATTTGGCTAAGAGAACGTCACTCGTCCAAGGTCATGAATATTTTCTTCTAAAAGTTTTATAGTTTTACATTTTACGTTTGGGCTCATAATGCCCAGTTGAGTTAATTTTTCATAAGGTGCGAGGTATGGTGTCTCATTGTACTGCATGTGACTGTCAGATCGCTCCAGCAAAACACAAGCGCGTGGCTCTATTTCTGGACCTTCTATTCTGTTCCACCGATCTATGTGTCTGTCTTTTGGCCAATATCTGGTGAGTTTGATTGCTATGGTTTTACAGTAAGTCTTGAAATTAGATTGTGTGCCTACTCCAACTTCTTTCTTCTCTGTCACTTTCTCCCATTCACTTTTTACCGGGAGACAATGTTAGATTTGCAAAGAGTTGGGAGACCAGTTGCAAGAAGAGACAGTTCCCCTAAACCCGACACCCAGTTTCCCCTAATGTAAACATCTTACATAACCAGGTACAGAGATCTAAACCAAGGCATTCACGTCCGGACAAAGCTTTTATTAAACTACGGACGTCTTTCTGATTTCACGGTTTTCCTCCGAGGTTCTCGTTTGGTTCTAGACTCTAATTCGTGCTCTCACACTGCATTTAGCTCTCCTGTCCCCTTAATCTCCTCCCTGCTGGGACGGTCCTCGGACCCTCCTTGTTTTTTCTGACCTTAAGCCTCGAAGAGTGTCGGCCACTTAGCTCGTGGACTCTCCTTTAGTGTGGGCTCTTCGGCACTTTTCCCGTGAAACCATCCCATTTCTGCATGACCGGAAAGAAAGCCGCAGAGGACGTTCACCCCTCTCAGGGGTCCCGTCAGAGGCTGGGTCGTGCACTTCAACACCGTGACACTGGCTTGATCACTTGGTTGAGGTGGCGTGTCATTAAGAGTATCTTGGAAGAGATACTTTGAGGTTATACAAGTATCTTCTCCCTCTTGAACTTCTACCTACTAACGTCGACAGATTTTGCCTATAGCAATGTTTACTGTGGTGTTCCTATGGTAATGGTCTTTTTTCCCTTATTCCTTTATATTTATTATTTAGAATTCTTCTGTAAGAAAGAGTTGGCACTTCTCTGTGTGTGTTTGTTTTTAATGTCAGTATGGGTTCAAAGATGTTTATTTTATTCTTTGGGTTCTAATACAAAAGTATCTCGTCTATTTTGTTGTTTAAATTATTCTAGCTTTGGCCACTAGAGGCTCTTTTCGGCGAGCCCCTCTGGTTCCCACCTCTTTTTTAAAAGTAATTCCCTAATTTACAGAATTCCCCAGACGTTCTAGGCACACCTGAGTCTTTCCCTTGTGTTTTCTCATAGGCTTGTTTATCATCCTTCTATCCTCCTCACTGAGTTGTTGGTCTGAAACTATCCCTCTTTTAAAAAAGAAATTGATTATTTTCTTCTCGTTCACCTTTGAGCACTTGTGTTTGATCACGTGTATTCTAAATACGGCATTCGGTCAGAACTATGATTTGCAAATATTTTCTCCTAGACTGTGACTTTTCTTTTTATTCTCTTAACAATATTTTGTTCTGTTTTGTTTTGTTTCGCAGGGCAGAAGTTTTAAAGTTTGATAACGTTCAACTTATCCACTTGTTTTCTTTTGGGGGGCTCATGTTATGGGTGTTCAATCTAGGAAAAATGCCTAGTTCAGGGTCACACAATTTTCTTCTGACCTTTCTCCTGGAATTTTTATAGTCTCATGCATTTTTACCAATGTGCTGAGTTGATTTTGCTCTAAGGTGTGAGGTTGAGGGTTAGTTAGTAATTAATTACATATGGATGCATAATTTTTCTAGTGCCATTTGTTGAAAAGATGGTCCTTTCTCTACTTAATTGCTTTGCACCCTTGTCAAAAGTGATTTGACTGTATATTTGAGAGTCTACTCTCAGGCTCTGTCCTCCTTTCCAATGATCTTTGTGTCTGTTCTTCTGCTGACACCACACCATCTTGATCACTGAAGATTCATAGCAAGTCCTAAAATCAAGAAATCTGGGTCTTCCAGCTTTGTTCCTCTTTTTCAAGCTAGTAGTGTCTGTATTACTTCTTTTGCCTTTCCATGTGCATTTCTGATTCAACACGTGTGTGTCTTCTTTAAAATGCCTGTTGGGATTTCTGTTGGGATTGCATTAAATCTGGGGATGAAATTGGGTAGAAGTGATGTCTTAACATTCAGCCTCCCAAGCTGTAGATCCTCCCATGATTTAGGTCCTGTTTGATTTCTTTCATCAGTATTTTTAGTTTTCAGCATGCAGACTTGGCCAGTTTAAAATTTTATACCTAGGGGCGCCTGGGTGGCTCAGTCAGTTATTTTGTCTGCCTTCGGCTCAGGTCATGATCTCAGAGTCCTGGGATCGAGTCCCACGTCGGGGTCCCTGCTCGGCGGGGAGTCTGCTTCTCCCTCTCCCTCTGTTGCTCCCCCTGCTTGTTCTCTCCTGCTGTCTCTCTCTCTCTCTCTCTCTCTCTCTGTCTCTCCCTCAAATAAATAAATAAATAAATAAATAAAATATTTTAAAAAATTTTATACCTAAATATTTCATTTTTCAGTGCTATCTTTTGTGTATTTGTTTTAAATTTCAAATTCTAATTTTTCATCGCTCATATAGAAAAATGCATTTGATTTTTGCTTGTCGGCCATTAGTCTTCTGACCTTCCTATACTCATTTATTAGTTATAGAGCCTTTTGGTAGATTCTTTGGACTTTTCAACTTAGAAATTATGTTATCTATGAATGGGGAGAGATTTATTTCTTCTTTTCTTCTTCCTTGTATTTTTTTTCTTGCTGTATTGCACCAGCTAGCATCTCAAACACAGTGTTGAATGGGACAGAGGACACTCTCACCTTGTTCCTGATCTTATGGGAAGATCATTCTTTCATTCTTTCATCCTCAAGAAGTGTTCGTGTCAAGGCTCTTCTTTAGGCAAAGAGATTCTCTACCGTTTCTAGTTTGCTGAGGACGTGCTTCGTCATGAATAGACTTTGAATTTTGTTGAATGTCATGAAATAGATTATCGAGATAATCATACGGCTTAACGTGATTCATCCCATTGATTAGAAAGTTTTAACCATCTTTGTATTTCTGGGCTATAGCTTGGTCGTGAGATATTATATATATGGACTCAATTTGCTAATATTTATTGAGGGTTTACATACTTATATTAATGAGAAATACTAGTCTACAGTTTTCTTGTAGTGTCTTTGTCCGCTTTGATGTTGGGATATTTCTGGCCTCATAAAATAAATTGGGAAATGTTTCTCTCCTATTCTATTGAGTAGGGGAGACTGTGTTAAATCACCATTATTTCTTCCTTAAACATTTGGTAGAATTATTCAGCGAAGCCATCTAGTGCTGGACTTTACTTTTTTGGTAAGTTTTTAAACAATAATTCCATTTTTAAATAGTTATAGTACTATTCAGATGATCTATTTCTTGTTGGGCAAGTTCTGATAGTTTGTCATTTCATCTAAATCATGGAATTTATGGTCACAAAGCTGTTGTGTGTGGCCTTTATCATCTTTTTAATGTCTGCGGGGTCTCTAGTGATAGCCATTCTCTTCTTGCTGATATTAATAATTTCCGTCCTGTCGTTCCATTTTGCATTTGTGCTAAAGATTTATTAATTTATCAATCTTTAAAAATAACTCAGCTTTTGGTTTTATTGGTTATTTCTACTGTTTTTGGTTTCATGGATTTCTTCTCTGATCCATATGTTTTCATTCTTTCTCCTTGCTTTGAATTTATTTTGTTTGTCTGTTTCTAGTTTCTTAAAGTGGAAGCTTAAATTATTGATTTGAGACTTTTCATCTTCTCTAATGTAAGCATACTTAACACTATAATTTTCCTCTAAGCACTGTGTTAGCTGCACCCCACAAATGTCGACAGGTTTTATTTTCTCACTCATTCACTTTAAAATATTGTTGAATTTCCCTTGGCATTTCCTCTTTTACCTATAGTTATCACAAGTATTTTGTTTGGTTTCTAAGTGTTTCTCCTTTTTCCTGGCACTTTTCTGTTACAGAATTCTAGTTTACTATTACAGTTCAAGATCAAAATATTTCTACTCTAAGATTTTCTGAGTTTTGTTTTATAATCCGACGTAGTCTCCTATTATTGGGTGGAATGTTCTACATGTATCATCCAGATCTAAGATCTACTTTATTCTTACTGATTTTCTGTTGTTTTTTCTGTCCATTACTCTGTCCAAATAGAGTTGACACCTCCAATGATAATTGTGGACAAGTCTATTTCTCCCTTCAGTTCCATCAGTTTTTGGCTCCTATATTTTGTTTTGTTTTGTTTGTCCTTTTATTTTTGCATCTCTATTTTGAATCTCTGTTGTTAGGTGCACACTCATTTAGGACTGTTATGAGTTCCTGAAGAAATGATCCTTTATCATTATGCGACATCCCTCTTTATCTGTGACGACACTCCTTTTTCTAAAGTCTACTTGTCTGGTATTAACATAGTTACTCCAGCTTTTTTCCTGCTTAGTGTTTTTATGGCTTCTTTTTTCATCATTTTACTCACTGTAACCTATTCATATCTTCATATTTAAGGCAGGTCTTCTATAGACAACATGAAATTGAGTCTTGATTTTTTTAAAATCACATCTGACAATCTCTGCCTTTTTCCTGGTATGAGTAGATAATTCACACTTACTGTGATCACTGATGTGATTTGATTAAAATCTACTATTTTGCTATTTTCTTTTATTCCGTTTGTTCTTTGTTTCTCCCCTGCCCTCCCTTTTTTTACCTTCTCTTGTGTCAATTGAGCACTTACATGAGTCCATCTCATCTCCCGTACTGAATTTTCATTTGTACCTCTCACAAAAACTTTCAGTGGTTGCCCTTTGGTTTAAAATGTATCATTAATAAGCCAGAGTCTACCTTCAAATAATACCGCATCACATCCCATAGGATGTGAGCGCCTTAGAACCATGTATTTCCAACCTCTCTTCTCACCTTTCATGTGAATGTTGTCGTGCCTTTACTTTTACATTTGTAAGACACACACTGCTACGAGTTTTGCTTTAGATGGTGTATCTTTTAAAGCAATTCAGAGTTGGAGGAATGAGCGTCATTTCACTGTCACTGGCTCCTGTGGCACTCTTCACTTCCCTATGTGGATCTGAGTTTCAGCCTAATATCAGGGGTTTTCACCTGAAGAACTTCTTTGGCATTTCCATAGGTCTGCTCAAAATGCCTTTCCTCAGGGTGCTTGGGTGGCTCCGTCATTAAGCATCTGCTTTCGGCTCAGGTCCTAATCCCGAGGTCCTGGGATTGAGCCCCGAGTCAGGCTCCCTGCTCAGCAGAGAGTCTGCTTCTCCCTCTCCCTCTGCTGCTCCTTCTGCTCTCTCTCTCTCTAATAAATATAATCTTAAAAAAAGAGTCTCTCCTCGATTTTGCTCATTTGAGGAAGTTGTTGTTTTTCCTCTGTTTTGGCAAAGACACTTTTCTCTGGGCTGACAGCTTTTTCTCTCTTTTAACACTTTGAAGATCCACTCCATTGCCTCCTGTTCTCCCGGGGTTTCTGGTGAGAATTCTGCTGTGAATTGTGTCTTTATTCTTCTGTATATAACCCTTCTTTTTCCCCTCTGGCTGGCTTTAATATTTTCTCTTGGTCTTTGGTTTTCAGCAGTTGGAATATAATCCACTTAGATGTGGTTTTGTTTGTTCGTTTGTTTCGGTTTTAGTATTTGTGCTTGCTGGTGTTTTCTGAGGTCCTTTTCTCTGTCTTTTTTTTTTAACTTTCTTTTTTAATTAGCAATAATCGTGCCTCAGATAAACCTCATTGGCTACGATACTGCCACTGCGCAAAGCTTAAACTTTCTTTTTTAGAGCACTTTTAAGTTTACAACAAAATGGAGAGGGAGGTACAGAAATTCCCCACATACGCCCTGCCCCACCTGTGCTTAGCCACCCCCACTATCAACGTCACTCACCAGAGGGGGATATTTGTTACTAAGCCTATACCCCCACTGACACATCATAACCGCCTGAAGTCCATAGTTTACTTTAGGGGTCACTCTCGGATTGTACATTTTATGGGTTTGGACAACTGTGTAAAGGTGCATATCCACCATTATAGCGTCACACAGAATAGCTTCACTGCCCTAAAAACCTGCTGTGCTCCACCTGCTCACCCCTCCTCACCTTCTCTGAGCTTCTTGGATCTACATTTTGGTGTCTATCATTCACGGCAGTATTTTCTTGGCTGTCATTTCTGTAAACATTTCTTCTGCTCCCTCTTTCTTCTGGGATTCCAATTATGCATATGTTATAATGTTTGATAGCATCTCACAATTCTTGTATGCTCTGTTTGGCTTTATTTTCATTCTTTTATTTGTTTTCAGCATGGCTAACTTTTTCGATGTGTCTTCAAACTGGGCGATTCTTTGCTCAGCTGTGTAGCATCCACTCATCAGTCCCCTGAAGACATGACTGCTCTCTCTTTATGTGTTTTTCCTTATGAGCATTCCCATTTGAGTCTTCCTTAGAGTTTCCACCTCTCGGCTGAAATAACTGATAATGCATGTTGTCTCCCTTTTCCGTCAGAGCCTCCAACACATTACTCACAGTTCTTCTACCTTCCCTGTCAGACAACCCAACACGTGCGTCATCTCGGAGTCTGCTTCTGATGTTGGCTTTGTCTCCTTCGAGGGTGTCTTGTTTTTCTTGTCCTTTTGTATGCCTCGGAATAGTTTGCAAAAAGCCATACGGCTTCTGTGGGCATGCCTCCTTTTTTCCTACACCTGTTGAGTGGGGGTTTAAGTTAGTCCAGTTATGAGTTGGGCTGGTTTGAGATTTGTGCTGCTGTGATTACTCTGAAGTGCTTCAAACTGCTATAGAGACAAGCTCTGTTTAGCAACGTGTGTCTGGTTCTGAATTTCAGGTCTTCCTTTTGCACTGTGCCTTAGAGAGGTCCTCTATGCCCTTCCTTTCCCTTCCCTCTCCCGACCTTGATCTGCTTCCTTATGGTTCGGATCCTGTTGGCATGACCGCAGGAGGTGGTAGGTGTGTGCTCGATGCTGCCCTGAGTCAGCCTCAATATCAAGTCCACGTGTCCTTGGTTCTCTGTTTTTCTACCTGTCTCCCTGCCGAAGTCGTGGGCTCCACCCTTAATGCTGCCCCTCCCCCAGGAGTAGGGCATCCTTCCACCATTTTCCCTTGGTTAGCTGCAATGAGTGCTGGCGAATGCCCTGTCCTGGTTCCATGGCGACTCGGGCAGGAGGACCTGGTGGTATTTCTTGCCCTTCCACATGCTGCTTTTCCCGTCCCCAGGTCCAAACCACTGAGATGTGCACATCTTTGGGCTTCCAAAGACTTCCAAGGTCTTCCAAAGACTTTTCTGTGAGTGCCTGGTGGGGTTTGCAAGAAAGAGCTTGTAGAAGACGGGGACTCCTCCAAATTCTAGAGCTCCCCCAGATTTGACGCTGCATTTCCTGCACCCGCCGTTGCCAGCTTGTCTCTTATTCCTACTGCTCTTTGTACTGATGTCCAGTTGCGTCTTCCCTGGGGAACATCCCCTCTCCCTACAGGCGCAATCTCACCTCAGCTTTTGAGACGGTTGCTCGGCGACCTCAGCTCTTTGATGGATATGGGGTAAAACTGTAATTTGAGATCAGCCTGGCTCCTTTTTGGGGTAGAAATGGGAGCAAAACTCCTTCTCTGTATATCCTGAGGTAGACACAGGAGTCTAGGACTGCGCTGTTTTCTTGCTTTTTTAGACACCTCATATTCTTTCGTTGAAAGCAAACAGGAGAGAAAAACCATTTTCATGTCTCAAAATGGGCACAGCCTCCTTCTAATAGGCCAATAATGTGGAGCTTGAGTTAACTGGTCTGGGACTGGGCTGGGCTGGGGGCTTCTTGTTGCTATGGTTACCTTCAGTGCCTGGAAGTCTTCAAATTCTTCTCCTACAAGCTTGGTGTTTTGTTTTGTTTCTTTGGGGTAGGGATCAGGTGGGGGGGATTGCTGGGCTGGTTTGCCGGAAGGTTTTGTTGCTGTTTTTAAACTTCTGACCCATCCTTAACTCTCGGTCTCCCCTGTGCCACGGGCTTCAAAGAGGGGCACACTCATGTCCATCCCCAGAAGTATCCCGCTGCTACTTGCTATTTGATGCCCATGAGCCCGGCACTGGGTAACAGCGTGCACAGTCTCCTTCATTCCGATCCAGCCCCTGTCCTAGGCAGGTGTAAGGGCTCACGTCTCATCTTTCTCTGCAGGTGCCTGTTTCTCCTCAGATTTCAGGACAGCTTGTTGCTTTGCAACTTCTGCTCTTCAATGGATCCAAGAGAACTTGTCAGTGTTCTGTCTGTTAGGCTTTGGTTCAGTCTCTGCTAGATCACTGGCTCCCTGCCTCTCAGGAGGGGGAAGTTAGGCAGCCACTCTTGAAAGCATCTGCTGGGATGTAGCACGTGTCTCGTCTACTCACGTTGCACTGGCCAGCGCTCATCAGACACCTGACAAGGGGTGGCTGGACCCGACCCACAGGACGGCACAGCAAGGCACGTACAGGGAGCAGCGATGTCCCCAGACTCTACATGTGACTCCCCAGGGAGGGAAGAAACGACCCAGGAACCACGTTCTCCAGCAACTCGCTCTCCGCGCTCGTCACTCCCTTGCAAGGACTCATCGCGGCGGATGCAGGTGGTGGTGCCCGTTGCTGCCGAGGGATGGCCGAGTGGTCCGGGTTTGGAAGCACAGTGAGTGGTGTTGCGCTCCAACGCGAGCCTCTCTGGGCTGCGCAACTGGGATGGCACCACTGGGCCGAGGACTCGCGAGCATCAGGAGGTAATGCTAGACTGTCTCCCGCAAGGCTGGACCTCCCAGCAGTGTAGAGGGTGCCACGGTCCCATGTCCGCACCGACACAGACCTGTCACCCTCACTGCAAATTAGTAGCATTGAGGAAAGGAAGAGGAAGAACAAGGCCCCCGTGGTCTGGCTTCACGGTGCCCTACGGTGCCAAACTCAGACGCACCTTCTGATTGTGGTGGAGAAGCCCCGGGTCCCCCAGCTGCCCACGGCTTCCACGTGTGTGTGCGAGGGGGATTAGGACAGATGTGAGACAGTGCCCCGTGCACAGAGGGAGTGAAGCGAAGGTCCTCTGTCCTCTGAGTGGAGCGAAAGGGCAGCCCGTTGCAGGTCTGGAGCAGAGAATCAGAGCTCCTCTGAGCACGGACGGGCGTGGCTTGGGGAGTGCAGGTCTCTTGGCTGCGTGCTGGTGGCTTGAGTGGTGGCAGCGCCCGGGAACGGCGCCGCGGGGCCTCCCTGGTCCTCCCGAACCCCTTCTCCTAGCCAGCTCCAAGAGGCGATGCCGTGATTATGCCCATTTTTGGGGTGAGGAAAGCAAGCTCTAGGGAGGTTTAAGGTTCACTCAAAGGGGCTTGGCCAGGATGAGCCCGTTCTGAAGCCCCGGCCTCCCCTGCTCTCTCTCTGTCCACGGCTGCGTGGGAGGAAGCGGCAGGTCAGGACAGTGCTGGGCTCCCCCGCCCCCGCAGGGCAGAGGGGCACCGCCGCCCTTAATCTGTCTCGGGGAGCTGACCCGTACGTGGAATCTGTCGGGCAACCCGGGGCTCTCCAGCTTAGGGATGCCCGATTTCACTCCGGGTCAATCATCCCCCAGGCTGCCCGAGGCTTTGGGGCCCGATGAGCAGACGCCTGCTCTCTTCCCACGGACCGACTCATCTGGAAGCTTCCGTCTGGGCGGCGGGCGGGGGACTCCGGGAGGCCACGTGGCTCCACCTCGCAGGATTCCCTACGCCCCCCGCAAGGTCGGTGCCACTCACGGGACGCACCCCAGCCCTCAGCTTCCTGTGGATAATGAGGCTCTTGTCACGCAGGGGCGGGGGTAACTTGTCCCCAGCCGGGGACTCCCTGCGCCGGCGGCCCCGGTGGTTCCGCGGCGGCTGGGACGGGGGATTTCTCCTGCATCTTACGTGACCGCGGGGCCTGTTCCTTGCGCCTGTCTGGTCGCGTCACGTCATGGAGCTTTCTTGGGGCGGCCGGCCGGCTCTGAGCGCAGCTGCTGCCCGGGCCTCCTGGTGGAGGTGCCGGCTCCGGCCCCGTGGGGGCAGAGCGGCAGGGCCCCGCGGCGCATCCGTGGAAAACGGGCATCCGCCCAAGTTGTGTCCGGGAAGAGGGGCGGCGGGGCCGACGGGCCTCAGGGGCTCCTCGGTCTCCAGCGGGGGGCTGAGGGTTGCGCACGACCGCGATAGCGACAGTATGTGTGAGCGTGCACACATGTGTACACGTGTGTGTGCACCTGCGCATCTGCATGCACAGAGGGGCTCGTGCGTGTTTGAGACACGGAGAAAGAGTCTCATGGGCGCCCTGTCAACCCCACTGGGGCCCCGACGTATGAACCACCGAGAAGGAGGCGTGTGGCTCTCGTGGCCACACCCGGGTCTGCTCCACGTGGCTTCACACACACCGGGGTGCGTGACGCACACGCCCTCGGGTTTCCTATTTCCAAATTACCGGAATTAATGGATATTTTATTACTTAAGATCTTCAGACGTGGGTTGGAATGTCTCCCGCCCCAAAGCCCTTCTGTGGTTCCTGAAAAACGAAATCCAAACTGCGTAGCCCCGGGTTCCCGGCCTCCCGTGCACGGGCCCCAGCTCGTCCCATCGGCTGTCTTACCCGTGACCTTCCCCCTCCCGAACCTCGTGCAGGTCAAGGGGCCGCTTCTCTGAGCCTCCATTTCTCCATCTATTCGCCTTCCTTGCTTAGCGGCCGGAGTGAGGGCCGTGACACCTGAATATGAGGAAGTTTCCTTTCCTCTTTCTGCACCCCGTCCTCCCTCGCCTCTGCCCTTCAAGTCTGTGTTCCGCTTGGCACCAGACCCCGCACCTTGTGGGCGACAGACATGCAATTTGGACTTGCCACGTGCGGGATGGCAGGCCCCTCTTTCCCGGGAGGCTCGAGATTTCGACAACCGCTCCCCCGCGTCATGACAGGTGCACAGAGACTGAGAGTGGGTGTCGAGGAATTCGCCCAGCAAACGAGTTCTGAGCCCAGGACGTGGGGCCCGGCAGGGCCGGGGGCAGGAGTCCCGTGTCCCGTGACTCCTTCTGCTCTGCTGGTCAGGCCCATGGGCCGTACGTGTCATCCGAAGCATTCGGTAGCGATCTAATTAAATGTTAACACATCATTAAAGTGATTTGCAATAAGCACAGTTAACAGTTTGATAATTCCGTCCCCGGCTGACTCCAGGCTGGAAACGATCGCCCCCAATCAGCCGCGGGCTGCTGACATCCCCTGCATGCTCAGTGCACACACGTACGGGCCACCGCCCAAGCCCTTCTGTGGGCTGAGCGCCGGCGTGAGTACGCGGGGCCGCAGAAGGGTCGTATGTGGACGTGGGGAGCTGTGGCGGGATGGGGGAGCCGTGGGCTTCCGGGGCACATTTTAATTGCTGGGGTCTGGGTGAAGGGGCTGCGGCCAGCTGGCCTCGTGCAGGATTAAGGAAGTGCTTCTCTGCCCAGGTTAACACTCCGTAATGACGGTGGCCTCCCGGCTGAAGGCTGTGAATCACTGTTCGTTAATGCGATTAATTGCCTTGGAATTAACTCTGCATTTCTGCACACCTGGGGATGCGGGTGGAGGGACGGGAGCCGTTCCTGTCTGAGTGACAGCAGTGGCTGGGGGCAGGGGACAGTTGGCTCGGAGGAGAGAAGCCCATTCGCTCAGGGGAGCTGACCGCTCAGGAAACACAACATGGTCTTGGGGTGACGCTCCTCAGGGAGGGGGCAGAGCGGTAGTCCTCGCACACCCAAAGGAGCCCACGGACCAGCAGGGACTGTTGGAGCTCGTGGAAACTGAGGAATGGCCAGAGGTGGGCCATCAGTGCGGGGACAGGGACTGGAGCCCGGAAGCCCCCTGGCTGGGGGGCAGGTCCAGGACGTGGGTCAGGAGGGCTGGGCTGCTCTGAGCCTCGGTGCCCTCGTCGGTGAGAACTTGGTCTCGGGGCCTGGAGAGAGAGCTGCATTAAGCACAGGGGATCAAGTTCATGCAGAGGGCCCGGCATGTGGTCCCTCCCTCGTCCCTCATCCCGTGACCGGGCCCTGCTGCCAAACTCCAAGCACCTGGCAATGCGGTCAAAAGCTTGCATCCAACCAGGCTGTCTTTCAGTGGCTGGGGCGCTGGTGAGGTCACTTTGGCTCCTGGGTCATTCACTGAGCACCACGCCGTGCCAGGCCCTGGACTGACAAGGGAATCAATGACACCTTGCTGGCCACTTTCCGCTCTCACCTCCTGCTCCTTGCTCTGACTCGACTACAGGAGTCATGGGGCAGCTCCGTCCGTCTTGCAGACTCTCTAAGTCTCCTGCGATGAGGCCAGGCGCCCCTATCCAATGACCCCCAGTACCCGGACCTCTCTCATGCCTCCCCAACCTTTACTTGATGAATGCATGTCTCGTCACTAGCTGTAAGCCAGTGCAGAGTGCTTCCTAGCCATCGGTCCTGGGGCAGCTTCCTTATCCAGACAAGGTGTGATAATAGCTCCTGCCTCATGGAGTTCTTTTCGGGATGAAGTAACACAGTGCACGAGAAGCCCACAGCACACCTGCCCAGTGCCTGGTGATCTTGGCCTCCTATCTTACTTCTCAGCCTTCCTACTCTTAGCAGGGAGTGAGGCTGCCGGAGGCGCGCCAAGGCTCCCTGCCGAGAGACCTGCCCCAGGCATCCAGTGCCAACAACCCAACGCTTGTGGCTCCTTCTCTTGACAGATTCCTTCATGGGGACAGTGGCCAATGCGGTAAGAGTGGCGGGGAGCCCAGCAGAGGGTGACGGAAGGCTGTGTGGGGTGTGCACTCGCACAGTCTGGGCCTCAAGTCACAAAGCAGAGCACGTGTGTGTGTACTTGGAGCTAGGAGGCAGCCAGGGATGGGACACGCCAGGCAAAGTCAATGGCATGCGTGAAGGCACAGATACCAGCACTGCACGTTCTGGTGCATCTACAAATAATGTCCAAGGAGGGTAGCATCTCAGTCAAGACTTGCAGGTGGATAAAGACCATCATGGCGTGAATCTGAGATCTGGGCTAGGGAGGAGTAACTTTGTCCCGTGTAGGACATGAAGGGTTTTATCCTGTCCGACAATCTTATACTTCTACTTAGACTATTTGTTCCATTTACGTTTAATGTAAGTACCAATACAGATGGATTATAACATCATCTGACATTTGTTTTCCATTTGTCCCTTCTTTTCTCTCTTTTCTTGCCTTCTTTGAATTAATATTTTTTCTTTCTTTTTTTTTCCTCTTTTTTACAATTACTTTCCCATTTCCATCTACTAACTTGGCATTTGTGGCGACCTAGAGGTTAAAACACACTCAGGATGATTGAATAGAAACCATGTCTTTCACCACTGCCTGAGGATCAGAGAACCTAGAGCACTTCAATTGCGTTGATTCTTCCCATCTTTCATAGAATCATTGTCCTGCCCTTGATTTATACGTATATTTTAAACCCCGTAATGTATCATTATTGCTGTTCTGAACAGCCGATATTCACCTGCATCTATGAACGTGTTTACCTTTCTTCACTCTTCATTCTTGCCTGCTTTCACATGCTTTGGCGGGATTTGGTTTTCCCTTTGCCAACAGTGTCCTTTTTACTATTTTTTTGAATGCCAGTGACAGAGAAAGCAACTGTTTTCATTTGTCTAAACATGCCTTTCACACTCATTGTAAAGGATGCTCTATCTGGGTATAGAATCCGAGCTGGGCAGGTGATTTCCGCCAGTGCTCTGAGGGGTCCATTCCACTGTCTCCCAGCCCACGTGCCCCTTGAGAAGTCACTCCCCATAATTGTTACCCTAAAGGTGACGTGTGTGACATCGTTTCTCCTCCAGGTGCTTTTCAGATTTTCTCTTTGCTTCTCAGCTATTTTACTCTGATGTGCCCAAGCGTACTGCTTTTTTGTTTTTGGTTTTTCTGTTCTTTTAAATCTTTCCCCCTTCGGGTTGGTGGGAGAGCCTTTTGAATTTGTGGGTTTATTTCTTGAAATTATTTTGGAAGATTCTAGGTCACTATTTCCTCCACATTTCCTCTGCCTCATATTCTCTCTCTTTTCTCCTTCTGGGATTCCAGTTACAAATAGATTAGATATTTGTAAGGTGCCCTGTGTGCCCTTTGTGTTCCTCAATGCAGTTTCGTTCTTATTTTCTTCTGTGTGCTAGAATTTACTTACTCCTTCTTGACCTTCCATTTTATAAATCCCACCTTCTGCTGTGTCTACCCTGCTATAAAATCCACCTATTGAGTTACTAATTTTAGATTTTTTCATCTCTAGATTTTTTTCATTTATTTTTTATAGATTCAAATTCTCTGTTGAAATTCTCCTTTTTAAAAAAGGGATTTGCTTCCCAATTTACTCTTTTCAAGCATTTTATTTTTTTTTTTTAAGATTTCATTTATTTATATGACAGAGAGAAAGAGATCAGAAGTAGGCAGAGAGGCAGGCAGAGGGAGAGGGGAAAGTAGGCTCCCTGTTGAGCAGAGAGCCCTATTTGGGGCTCAATCCCAGGACCCTGAGATCACCTTTGGACGCTGAGCCAAAGGCAGAGGCTTAACCCACTGAGCTACCCAGGCGCCCCTAATTATTGTTGTTTACAGTGTTCTCTCGCTAACTCCAGAACTTGGATAAAGAGTGGGGTGTTTGTTTGTTCCTATTGCCTGTTTCATCCCTCTTGGCTTTCTTTCACATGGCTTTCTCTCTTGGTATCCTAGTAATTTTTCACTTTTGGGCAGATATTGCATAAACAAATTCTAGTGGCTCTGGGTGACTTTATTTCCTACTTGAGAGTTCCTCGTTCCCTCTGTTTGGCAGACAGAGTGTGGGGCTGATCCCCTAAGGGGCAGGTGTGTGTCAGTCTGGGCATCAGGTCCGGTAAGGTTCTGCCTCCCTCTGGCTCCCCTGCTTCTCCAGGGAAGCCCTCCAGATCTTCAGCAGAGAGCTCACTGTGCTCCCTGACTCTCGTCCTGGTGTATCTTTGTCTCCTTAGCCCCACGAGCCTGAGGACAGTTCCATTCTGCTGTACAGAAGTGTTAACCTAGATTTTGAACCTCCCTCCCCACTCCATCAGGCGGCGTCAGAAGCTGGCAATATCTCAAGAAGGAAGTGGTCCGTGTCTTTGAACCCCTAAAATTTCCAATTTTGTCACCCCAGCAAGACACCAGAAGCTCTCATGGGTTCTCTGGCTGTCCCCCTCCCAGAAGGACCTTCTTCCCAGGACAGACCCATGTGCTCAGTTTCCTAACCTGGCCTCGAATCAGTGATGCCCCAGGGAAAGTGACCATAAGTGGTTAGCTCACGTTCTTCAGCCTTCTGAGAAGTGCACAGTTTTGTCCTGGGAGGGTGACTTCTTGGCCCCAAACGCCCCTGCCCTGTGCAGAGACTGTGATGTGCAGAGCTACATCAATTTGGGGGCATTGTTTTGTTCATTTACATGATTCACACACTCTTTCACAAGAATCACGTGGTTTCATCTTCCTGGCAATGCTGGGAATGCTCATCTGTGAAGGTTGCCCCCTTCCCCCCCCCCCCAGGGCTACCCACACGACGTCCCCCTTCTCAGGATGGCTCTCCCAGGGATCCACGTACACATTCACTCCCCCATCCTGCCTCATCCCCCTTGCCTCCCTATTCTCCATGGCTTGTCACGGTCCGATACAGAATTTATAACACCAATTCTTTGTGTTGTGCTTCTACCCCAGGAAATAAAAGTTCCACAGGGCGGGATTGTTACTGGTCTCCCCCATTGCTGAATACTGTGCCCAGATCAGGACCACGCACGTAATATGTGCTCAATAAAGATTTATCGAATGAGTGAGTAGTGGGAATCCTGTTTAACAGATGCAAAAACCAGGGACAACTGTAAATGATTTAAATAAATAAGGTCCCTCTCACAGGCCCCAGGGTTCGGCTAGCACATCTTCTGGGGAGAAATGTTTCAGCCCAGCACACACATTTGCTTGCTTCACTGCCCGCTGGGCACCACCCAGCGCACCAAGGGCTAAGAGGGCGAGGCTGCTGAGGGCCTGATGCACGGACGGGTCGTAGGTAAGAGCTGGTGGGGTGGCAAGCCTCCCCCTTGGGGACAGGTGCACCCCTATGGGAGCTCATTGAAGTTCCAGCACGAGGCGGCAGAGTCTGGAAGCATGAACAGGAATTCCTCGGGGACCGGAGGGGAGGGGTGAGCCCTGGGAGCCCGCACACCTCTACAAGGGGGAAGGTGCGTGTGGGCGGGGGTGCAGGGGGACTGAGAGAGGCTGGACCCCAGAGGCTGGCGGGGGTCAGATCACAGTGGGGGTCACGTGCCCGGCTCCCCCAGGCCAAGGAAGCCGGGGAGTCCAGCTCAGCGGAAATGCCAGCATCTTCGGAGAGAACCCCACTGCGCACGGAGGGCGGCGCCGGCCCGGGGGGGGCGGGCGGACGGACGGGCCTCGGTGTGGGAGCGGGTATTGATCTGCTGTGGCTGGGGCAGGAGGGGGCCCGGCTGATGGATGAAGCACCGGGTCCCTCGGCACCCAGGCCCAGCGCACCCACATCAGGCCACTGGCGCCAAAATGGTCTAGAAAGCCCATCGCAGACGGCGGCGTGCGGCGTGCCTTGAAACAGCAATTACAGAGACGGTCATTAATTAAATAAGACCTACTTTCTGCAGCCACAGGCAGGAAGGCAGGCTGCTCACTCATCTGTTTACTCGCTCCCGTTTCCTGCGCACGGACGGCGCGGGAGCTGTGGGCAGGCAGGGTCCCGCAGCCCTGCAGCCCCTCGGAGGAGCGGCCGCTGGGAGCCGGGCTCTCCCTCTTAGGCGGGGTGGGCTGCATCCCCTCGCAGGGCAGCTGTGTGCATGAGCGAGGTCACACAAGTAAAGCCCCCTCCCCATGCTAATCCACCCCCCCCCCCCCCCGGCTGAGGTGCCCAGACGGAGCCTCCCACCCCACCAAGAGTGGCCCCAAGCATGTCACTCTCAGCCCTGCCGTGCACAGAGTCCGGGACAAGGCACGAGGGGTCGCCTTGGACTCTGCCAGGGAAGGAGGTGCAGGGGGATGTGACACAGGTGCCTCCAAGTCCCCCATTTCTGCGGCCCGGGCAGCACTGGTGGCCAGCACGCCCCGAAACTCACGTGTGCTGGCTGAGTCCTCTCCACTCCACTGGCCCAGACCTGGCCTCCCACCCATAGCCTTGGCCCTTCCTCTGTGAACGCCAGGTGTCACGGGAAGGACACACGCAGCCCGGGGCTCTGCCAGGAGAGCCTTTCCCCTCAGGCTCGCCTCTCAGCTGGGACGGGCCCCACCCAGGCACGGACGTGTTCGAGGTGCCGCTCTGCCCCCTTAGTCTTTGGGTGGTGCCCTCCTTGCCCTTTCTGGCTTTCCCTACCTTGGCCTGCCTCTAAGTGCTGGTCCGGAGTGCACGGTCACCTGCCCCTTCCTCTATAAACACTTTCCTATGACTTCCTTCTCTTCTCCCTCCCTCCTTGATGCCTAGGATGGCTAGAAACGCTTAGGAATTTTTAAAATTGCTTTTATAAAACTATTTGTCTATCTCTACTTTTTTTTAAAAAAGCTTGGAGACCGTGATAGGTGTTTGAAAACTTGGAACAGCAAAGGGACATTGGGTCCTGAGTTCAGCAGCAGTGGGTGAGGTGGCCCAACCCAGCCCGGGAGAATTGCCCAAGGAGCCAGCAGCACGCCCGTCCGGGCCAGGTCCCCGCAGCCCAGGCCGGACGCAGGAACGTGACTGTTTTGACGGAACCGCAAACACAAACGGAAACAGTTACGCGGTATGTTTTATCTGAGGGTCGCAGAGATACTTGGGAACATCAGATCGTTGACAGACATCTGAGGGAGGACCATCATCGCCCTGAGAAGTCATTCTGATCATCGGAAGGTGGGCAAAAGCGAGGATCTCTGGAGGCCTGTCGGGGAAACCGCACGTCTGGGAGCGAAGGGCGGGGGCGAGGCGCCCACCGCGTCGGGGTCTCGGGCGCCAGGGCCCGGCCCCCGCAGACGTCGCGGCCCGCAGTGCCCTGGGTTTCTCACCATGAAGCCTCTCTTCTGACATCGTTTCAGCTCCGCCCCGGACCCTCCCTGGACGGAGTGCCGAAGCGGTCAGCACGGGAAGGGGTGCGGCACGTCGAGCATGCCCGCAGCTCACCCCGCGTGGGTGTCTGCGTGCCGGGCACGTGCTGGGCCCCGGGGTTCAGCGGAGAGCCAGGGCGGGCGGCTTGGGCAGAGCTGTGCTGTTGGAGGGAGAAGAC
Organism: Potos flavus; assembly: GCA_028534135.1. NCBI lineage: Eukaryota > Metazoa > Chordata > Mammalia > Carnivora > Procyonidae > Potos > Potos flavus. Next base: position 174,593,214 of record CM052899.1, on the reverse strand, counting down.
CAGCAATGAGGCAGCGGAAAAGACACAGTGGCCATGTGCTCCCGGGTGCGGCGGGCGCGCGCAAAGGCCCTGAGGTTGGGCCCTCGGTCACAAGTGCGCTCTGAGCCCGGGCCTCCAGGGCAGCTTCCAAGGCCCAGCGCCTCGCAGCTGCGTCCTCCGGCGCCCCGGGCGTGCTGGCTACTCCTGGGCTCAGGTGAGAATTCCAGGGCCGGTGGGCGGTGGGCTGGAAGGTGGGGCGCAGCCCCGTCAGGTCCGAGCATCACTTCCTCCTCCTCACTTACACCTTCCTGCGCTCCCATCCGCCCTCCCTCGTGGCCTGACTGGTTTTTATCAGGTGTGAAATAGGGTAAGACTCCCCAGGACCGTCAGGAAGATCGGGTCAACAGAGGTGAGCTGTCTGCCCGGGGCGGGGCGCCTCGCAGCCCAGCCCGAGTGTGCCCTGAATGTGTGAGTCCCTTAGCCCCCAGCCAGGACACGGGGGGACCCGGAGCCCACTGAAGGCCTGACAGCCCACGCCCCGACTGCGTGCAGCCCCGCGGGGGAGCCTGCCCTCCATCGTTGGCAGGCAGGCAGTGTGGCGGGGGGACCCCTTCGTGCCCGTCTGTGTCCTGATCACCTCCTCCTGTAAGGACACCCGTCAGATGGGACCAGGACCCACCCCGTGTCTTCATCTTACCTTACTCACCGACACGCCCCCTGTCCACACATGCTCACATTCGGAAGTACTAGGGGCTCCAACCTATGAATTTGGGGATGAGGGAACATAATTTAGCCCATAAGACCCATCGTACCGGACCCCACCCCCCGCAGCTAACAAGTGGTGAGTGTGGGGTTCGGGCTCGGGCCTTGGCCTGGGGTCCTGGACTCCTCCCAGGCCAGAGCAGAGGCGTAGAGGCCGCGATGGCCCCGTGTGCTGGTTCCTGGGCGGCGAGCTGCTCTCGGACACTCCTGGGTGTCTCGGAGAAGCTGCTCTCTGCCCGATCCTGGGGAGCACTGGACTGTGAGTCCCTCCCGCTCCTGCTCGCACCACCAGGCTTGCGGGACTGACGTGATGGGGAAGCGAGGACACGCCGTGGTCTCCCAGGGCAGGGGAGGAACCGGGGACCCCCTACTGGGGTGCCAGCAGGGCTCTTGCCGGCCCACCGGGCTCAGGACCCGCCCGCTTTTCTGGGGTCCTCCGTCCGTGGAGACATTCCTTCCCTGGGAAGCACCATAAGCTCCTTCTGGAAATGTTTCTGGAATTGCCCTCAGGTGGCTTCAGGAAGCATTTCCCTGCATGTCCATCAGGGGGGAGAAATATGCAAATGTCCACACCCCCGACCCCGGGGCCCCCGGGCAGCGCCGGGAAATTGCCTCTTTAGGAAAGGACATAATTCCTTACAGCTCTTCTGGGCCCCAGGCTTTACTCTGCTCCTAACTCTCTGCAGCGCGCGTCTAGACACAGGGTAAGACACTGGACAAGACAAATTCATTAGCTGGCCTGAATAATTTAGATAGGTTTGGGAAGCAAACGCGCAGCAAGGTGTTTCCTCACGGTCTCTGCACGTATGGATTTTCCTTTAAGAGCCAGAGCATAAATGAATAACGGGCCGATTGTCGTTAATGACGCGGGCGCGTCAGACAGCCCCTCATCAAGGAAAGCAAGCCTTTCTCCCCCCGGACGGATTTGCTGGTTAAGTTCTTCCAAGTAGCCCGTCGCACTGGTCGGAGAGAATCGCTCCGACGGTGGAC
>CM052899.1:174560886-174590983 GCA_028534135.1 Potos flavus | reverse complement strand
GCACACACAATGCTCACATAATACAAACATGCACGCACACATGCACACATACACAATGCTCACACAATACATGCATGCTCATGCACATGCAATGCACACACATACACAAGCATGCTCACACATATGCACACACACGTACACATGCACAATGCTCACACAATACAAACATGCACACACATGCACACACGTGCTCATATATGCACACGTGAACTCACACACATGCACACGCACTCGCAAACGTGCTCACACATATATGCATGCACCCACACACAATGCTCACACTATACATACATGCATGTTCACACACGTGCTCACACACACATGCATGCACACACAATGCTCACACAAAACAAACTTGCACACTCACACGCTTGCACACACACTTCTCCCAGGATTCTCCTGTGTGCGGTCATCATGCTACAGGAGAGAGAGTGGGGAGAGGGGGCGGGCCTGGGCAGCTTCCCTGGGAGCCCCTGCAAGGGGCTGTGCCACAGTCCAGGACCCCGGGCTCCAGACCTCTGAGCCTGGAGGAGGCCGTGGATGAAGCTGAGATGCCCCAGGCAGACAGCAGAGCTGTCATGGCTCACACCCGCAGCGCCGCCCCCGCCAGCCCGGGTCCCGCTCCTCCCGGGGCCGAGACAGTAGCAGAATGGGACATTGGCAGGAGCGGCCGTGTTGTGAGACCCGGGCTCTGCTCTTCATCCTTCAACCGTGCTAATCCTCTTACACACCCTGCAGTGTAGACGGACTTCAAAGAGGAGCACGGGGGGCCTCAGGGACGCCGGTGACTTCCCAAGTCACCTAGCGTGGGGACAGGCTGCCCGGCCCTCACGTCCGGCTGGCGACCGCCATGCTGACCAGCCCGCCAGCCGCCCTTTCCCTCTCCCACACCCCGGGAGGCCCGGGGGGACGTGTCCGCGTGCAGAGGGGGACACAGAACCCAGGGGCCCCGGGGCCGGGTCGTCACTGGTGACAGCGAGCAGGGCGGGGGAGCCTCGGGTGGCATGCTTGCCCTGATAGGCCAGGGGCAGCGGGGACCCCTCGCACGTCCTGGGTCAGCGCCCAGCTGTCCTCCCACACTGCCTTTCCCTGCTTCGTGCCAGAGAAAGTGGGCTCGTAAGTTGCATTTTTTAAATCAAGAAAAGTCACCAAAATAAAACAGATGAGAAGTGAAGAGGGGAGAGGCGGGGGTGGCACAGGGAGGGCTTTTCGGGGTGCCATTGAGCCTCCCCCCGTGTCCCCGAGCGCACCTGGAGGACCCCTGCTTCCCGGAGACCGGCGGGCAGCATGGGGAGGCCGGCTGGAGCCCGGCGCCCAGGGCTGGGAGGAGGGCCCTCCCGGAGCTTTCCTCTGTCTGGTCTGTGTCCCGAGGGGGTGGTGTCGGGGTGCACCTGCGTGTTGGGGTGCGTGGGGGGGGGTACCGGCGCTGTGGGGGATGGGTCACAGGGACCCGAGCTCCAGCTCAGCCCCTGGCCCGGCCTCTCCCGCGTCTGCCCTGGGGCGGGTGATGAGAGGTGGCTTTGAAAGGGAAGCGGTGGCCTGGCCGCCGAAGCTGTGGGGGAGGGCAGGGGTCCTGGGAACACTTAGGCCCTTATCGCTGATCAAAGCCGGGAGGTGCCGCCCGACAGGCGAGGTGTGGCCCCACCTGGCTCTCATTAGGGCGGCCTGGTTCCCGCCGGGGTCTGCTCTTGCTCACAGGCCCTCCCAGACAGACAGACCTCCGCGGGGCAGCCCTTCCACCGCACCTGGCGGCCGCGCGGGCAGTGGGGAGACCAGCCGGCCTCCGCTCTCCCTGCTCAGGCCCTGGCGCGCGCTGTCCTTCCCCCCTTCCCTCTTCCCAACCTGGGGGCCCCGCTCCCGGTCCCCTCCAGCGGACATCTGCCTGCGCTGTGAGGCTGCGATCGAGGTTCATTTCTACGTGCTTCTGGAAGCGGGGATGCTGGGGCGTCCCCTCTCCATGCCGCCCACAGATAAGGAGCAGCCTCGTCTGGGCGCCGGCCCCTGCTCCTCTGGGAGTAGGGGGGGCTTTGGTCCCCGCCGGCCCACGGGATGACTCCCACCAGGCCCCACACCCTCCCATTTCTGCCCCCCTCCTGTTCCTGCCCAGCCGGCTCCTCCACCCTCATAGGCACCTGCCGTGCAGGGCGCAGGGTCCCCTCGGGCTGCGAGTCCACGCAGCGAGGATCCTGCAGTCCTGCCCACCCGCCCAGGCGGGGCCCTGGCCGCCTCACCGAGGACGGGGGTCCAGACCCGCCTGGAGCCCGCTGCCCCCAGGCCCTGCCTGCCGGGCGTTGTGCGGGACCCAGGAGGGGACACGGCAGCTCGGGGCCGGGGGGTGGGGGGGGAGCATGGCACAGGGACTCAGGAGACTGTGACTCAGGTCCTGGCTTGGCTCGTTCACCAACTTGATCTCTGCCCACCCTTCTAGAACAATTCGCCGGTGGTCCTGCCCCTTCTGCCCCTCAGAGCCTGGATGGACGTGTGGGCCCCAAGCGACAGCTGCCCCCCTTCTCCCCTGCAGGGGCGTTAGCCATGGCTCCGGCTGACCCCAGGGGTTCTCCGGAACATTCTCTAGGGTAAGCTCCAATGAGGCGGGTGGGCGAGATGTGCCTGGCATTCGAGCCCCAGCTGGACCGCTGAGTGACCCAGGGCCAGTGGCTCGACCTCTCTGGGCTCAGGATAGTCTGTGCATTCAGTGGGGGTCGTGGCTGGAGGCGGGCTGCTGACTGCAGGGCTCTGCGTGTGAGTATAAATGGCTGGGATTCCCTTAGCCTGGGGTCTGAGTGTCAGGAACAGGCTTGTGTCAGAGAAGACCCCACCCGGGAACGCGGAGGGGCCTGGGTGGGGGGCACTTGGCTCCGGGACTCACACCCTCCTGTGCCTCTCCCCCTCCCTGGGCACTCGGTCCGCTTTGCCGGCTCCTCGGGTCTCCCGGCTCCAGGCTCAGCCCACGGGGTGGCCGCACTTCTGCCATCTCTCGGCTCCCAGTGCCCTGTACGCCTTGTGGCGCCTCTGCCCACACCCCCACCTGGGCGCCCCCCAGACTGGAGACCCACGGGCCTGTCCCTGGCTCAGGGTCCCCACGGGGCGGCTGGAGGCCCTCCGACTCTTCCATCCACACCGGTCCCCTCCCACAGCCTCCTTCCACCAGGCCTGGGGACCCTGTGACATGTTGTGTCCTGAGGCCGTGCTCCCCACCCCTGCTCTCTGCTCCTGTCCCTCCTCCCTTCTCCTCACCTGCTCTCTCTGCCTCCTCCTCCTCCTCTGGCTCTATCGGAACATTCTAGAACAACTACACAGCCCCCATTTAGGTTTGGGCTCAGACCCTCCCTCGAAAAAACCTCTCCTTGAGATGGCTTGCAGCTTAATTCCTACAGGAAGGGAGGCTTGGGGTGACCCCTTCAGGGGGACGCACCGGCTCTGGCCCCGAGAGGGATGGCCCAGGGCTCCCCGGAGAGGAGGACGGACCAGAGCACCCCTGCGTGTCCCGGGTCCCTCTCTTCGTGTGTGGGTCGGCATTCACAGGGAGGGCCACCACAAAGAGGGAAACTGAGGCACGGATGGGCATCTCAGGGGGCGGCCCCGCCTTGCTCCTTGCGTGACCCGTGTGGGGGTTTCAGGCAGTAACTACACATACTGGAGGCAGACCTGCTTCAGCGCGGCCGGGCACCCCTCCTCCAGGCCCAGCTGCCCCCCAGAGTGGCCGCCCAGGGCAGGCCAGGCCCATGTCTCGGGGCACTGGTGGTGTATGGGAAGTTGGGGGGGGGGCTCTGCAGTTACTCCCCTGGGACCCAGGCGGGCACTCTCCACACTCACCCTGGCCCAGCTCCTGTCTTTCTGGGAAATGGGAGGCATCGCACTGCGCCCAGCTGCTGAGTTTACCGGCAAGAAAACGGCTGGTCAGAGGGATCGGGGACCAGCCCAAGCTCAGGGCGGGAGGGCCTTGGTGCAGTGTCATCATCCGAAGGCTGATCTGATGGCGGGGGTCCCGCTGGTCCCGCAGGCTGTCTCCTCTCCCCAGCTCCCGTCTGTCTGTCCCCTCCCAGCCCACAGCTGGCTTTCAGGATGCCCGTCCGCACAGTGACTGTCTCTCAACATCCCTCATCTGTGTCCTTCCTGGGGCGCAGGCTCATCGTGGGCACAGTGGGAGGAAAAGCTTCAAGGTCAAGTGTGGCCCCAGCATTGACAAACTGAGGAAGGGTGGGTGGGTGCACCGGGCCCCGTGCAGGGGCAGGCCTGGCGAGGATCAGGCCAGGATCAGGCTGCGGGGTCGCCGGGACCCGGGCTGAGGCTTCACCAGGCTGGGCTCTTGTTTCCAGCAAGTGATCGAGAGCATATTCTTGCCGCTGTCCGGGCCGCGCTGGGCTCCAGCCATCGCCCTTGTCTCCTCCGTGACGTCTGACTAAGCGTCACCCTCAGTGACCAAGGAGGAAACGCTGACATAATTGTCCGCGCAACCCCGTGTGTGGCCGGCTCTGGTGCGGGGACTCGGGGGGGGGGGCGGGGGGCGGGGAGACATCAGGAGCTTCTGAGAACACACATGCGCCAAGAGGAGACCCTCCGCCCTTTCCTACCACCCCCCCTTACACATGCCCTGGAGGCCGAGAGACAAGCAGCACCAAGCACGTGCCCCCGTTCTACAGAAGGTGCATTTCCGTGTCTCCGTCCAGATGGTTTTGCGACACGGAATTTTTCATGAGGACACCGTCATGCACGCACCCCGGGGCCCCTTTCAAGCATTCCTCCTACTGTTTGATTAAACTGCCGCACAGACGGAACCTCGAGTGGGAGTGGTGTTCTCTGGCGAGGATACTTGGAAATCACGAAGGCTCTTCCCGTGGTCATCCCATGCACGACGAGCATCCTAATGAAGCAGGTTGTTTCCGTGTTCTAGACGACATTCTTCCGTCGGATTCCTGCAGGGGGGGCTGGGAGTCAGTATGACGACCCCGAGAAAATGGGAGATAAACACCACGTTCGAAAACAGCACCGAAAAAATAAAATAAAATAAATAACGTGGGCGACGGACCAAGTCATTCTATTTTCTGTACAAAAATCAGGAAGCAGCCCTGAAGGCCAGTGGTCGCGTGCTGGAAAGGATGGACGACGCCTCTCCTTTGGGACTCTGGGCCTTGGGTCTGGAGCCACTCCTGGCACCGAGTGCTACCATCACGGGCAGCGGCGCTCAGCCCCTTGCACGCGGGGCTTGTCAAGAAATTGGAACAAATGTTTGGTATTAGAGGGATTTAAGTTATGGGGGAATTTCATATGTTATGATTTATGCATCCGTCATTCCAATCACCTTAAATAAGAAAAATGTTGGTTTTCAATTGTCACCGAGAAGTATCTGGTCTCCTTTAGATGAAGATTAACTGCGTACAGTGATGTCTCGGCTTTGCAGGCAAAGCTCACACTTTCCTTATCATGTAACTGATAATTCGGACAAGATCTAATCAAACAGTCCAATCCTAATACCCATTTGGTATTAGATTCCTGTTTCAAATTTGCCTCGATTCGTGCAGTATCCACAGAGACTGTCTTCTGGCGAGTGCTTTTAAGTTCTGCTTTTTTTTTAAAGATTTTATTTATTTATTCGACAGAGAGAGACACAGTGAGAGAGGGAACACAAGCAGGGGGAGTGGGAGAGGGAGAACAGGCTTCCTGCTGAGCAGGGAGCCCGATGCGGGGCTCGATCCCAGGACCCCGGAATCATGACCCGAGCCGAAGGCAGATGCTTAAAGACTGAGCCCCCCAGGCGCCCCAAGTTCTGCATTTTCAATTTATACCCAAGAGATAATCCAATAAGGGAAGTTGAAGCAGTAGAAACGGGTACAATTACCAGGGTTTGTCTTCCAGGAAAAGAGATAGAAAGATCTGTTATAAACAAATAATCAATGTATTAAATATACTTGTCCTATATTTAGATAGTTCTTAATATAATTTTATTATTATATTTTGTGTGCCGGTAGATTTGGGTCCAAAAAGTTGTGCTTTTTTTTTAATTCGCTCGTTTCTCCAGATTTTCTGAAACCAAACACATCTCTATTCAGACATAATAACGTTCGCAGTCTAAAGGTAACTGTATTTGATCGCTTCATAGGCTCGGTAATTACTGACTCGGCCCCACTTTGGGCCAGATCCTGGCTAGACACCAGTCCTCCGACACAGACAAGGCGGGTATGGAGCTGCGGGCGCTGCGGGTGGGCGGGCGCTGGGACACGGCCGCCGGACACGGCCGGCAGTGGAGGCCCTCGCAGCCCTCCGCTCTGTGGGGCGGGACCGGCAGGGCTGGCTCCCGGGGAGGAGGACAAATTTGTTGGGGGAAATCAAGTCCCAACTGCAGGACAGCTTCGAGCCTCTACCCCAGGCCCCAGTGCTCAATCTTCAGTTGTGAAGATTCCATCTTCCTTCATCTATGTGTCCAGTAACGGTCTGCCCAGAGTCTGCTGTGCGCGAGGCGCGGGTCCCGGAGCTCTGGGTGGCGGCGAAGAGCTCTGCGGGAAAGCCTGTGGCGTTTAAGGGGAGGGGCATTTTTTTTTAAATATATTTTTTAAAGATTTTATTTATTTATTTGACACAGACAGAGATCACAAGTAGGCAGAGAGGCAGGTAGAGAGAGAGGGGGAAGCAGGCTCCCTGCTGAGCAGAGAGCCCGATGTGGGGCTCGATCCCAGGACCCCGAGATCGTGATGTGAGCCAAAGGCAGAGGCTTTAACCCACGGAGCCACCCAGGCGCCCAGAGGAGGGGTATTTTTAATGCAATATGCATCAACCTGCTTTTTAAGTCATTTGAATCCGTGGAGTTAATCATGTATTCACTGATTCCTTCCCGGTTCTCTCCATCCATTCAAAAATATCTGTCGAGTGGTAGATAGCAATACAAACACAGACCTGCTTCAAATCACTACCATTTCCTGACAAGTCTGTATGTCTAGACACAGTCTCTGGGCTTGAATTTCAAGGTGGGAGCCTTGGGGAAGGTCCTTTTTGGAAATCTCCTGGCGACAAAGACAGACGAGCGGTTGATTTTTACGGAGAGCGAATATTCAGCCCAGGTTCCGGAACATCCCGCCCGTGTGCCGTCTGTGCCGAGCCCTCTGAGAGATGCGGGAGCGCCTCTGGGTGTTTTACAGTGGTTTTTTCCCCCACAGAAACCGGAGCCACCGAAATAATCATATCTTGGCCCGACTGGGTGCAGAGACGGCACAAGAGACATTCCTGCAGCTCCTCCAGCCGCGTCCCCTCCAAGAGACTCAGGGAGTGGATTGTGTATTTGGGTTTCCATCCCTTTCTGCCTGAGCCGTCTGGAGCATCTGTGGCCAGCCCCCTGTGCCCACGCCCATTCACAGGCATTATGTTCCAAAGTTTTCATTCTCTAATTTGTTTTGACCTGGAGACCAGCTGGAATGAATTTTCAAGTCATTCAGGGACCCAGTTTCTCAAGTGTCAGGGTTCACACATTGCCGGCTTTTATGGGGACACTAATCCTTCCTGGTTTATGGACCCATCCTATTGATTTGGGGAGAATCCTGCACGCTGGGGGCTTTCTTCTTCCTCTTCTTCCTCCTCTCCTCCTCCTCCTCCTCCTTCCTTTCCAACAGAGAACAGAGGAGGGAGGGTGAGCAGAGGGAAATGTGGACACAGGGGAAGGCAGCGGGTCTCCATAGAGGGCATTGGTCTTGGGGTTTTAAGTGCAGACCAGCAGCTGCCAACTCTGCCACTTCGGGTGATTATTTGATTTGCTTAAGTCTTAGTTTCCTCATCTAAGCATGGGAAAAAATATTATATGCATCATTATATCTTATAGGAGTCTCATGATGTTTCAGTGAGATGATAACCATCAAAGTTCTATGAAAACACTACTACAAGTGGGAGGGATGATCATTCATTAATTATCACCTATATTTACTTGACCTATTGAGTACCTACTATGTGCCACTGTGTTCAGGGGTCGGACGATGGTAGAGCCAGTGCGTGGCTCCAGAGAGAAGGAACACAGTGGAGGATTTTATGCCTCCCTCTCAGTAAATGATCAAACTCACAGACAAAAATCCAGTAAGATACAGAAGTTCTGAACACTATTTCAGCCTTGTCCTCACAGTCACAGAACCTTACATGCACACTCATAGGATGCACCTTCTTTTCTAGCACACGTGGGACGTTTACCAAGATAAACCACGTCCAAGAGAAAAGATAAGTCTCCATAAATCTCAGAAGATTGGAGTTTCACAGAGAATGTTCTCTGATGATAGCAAAATTGCATAAGAAATAAAAAATAAGATATTCAGAAAATCCCCAAATATCTAGAAATTAACAGTCTTCTAAATAACCCATGGATCAAGGAATAATTCACCAGGAAGATTAGGAAATATTTTAAAGCAAATAATCATTGAAACCTAACATCTCAGAATTTGTGAGATTATAGCTAAAAATAGTTGCAGTGGAATATATTTCCTTAAATATCTCCATTAGACAGGAAAAAAATGGTTTAAAATCAGTAATTTATGTTTATAAGAAGCCAAAAAAAAAAAAAAAGAAGAAGAAGAAGAAGAGGCAGGTAAATGCAAACTAAGTGGAATGAAAAAAGTATCAAAGATAGGAACAGAAATTATGAAATAAAAACGAAACAAAATTAATAAAGCAAAAATTCGTTCTTTAAAAAAATTAAATAATTTTAATAAACTCCTAGAAAGGCCAATGAAGAGAAAAAAGAGAAGACAAAATTTACCAATGTAGAAAACGAAGATAAGATATCATTGCAGATCCCAAAGTTACTAAAAAGGTAATAAGCAAATATAAATAACCTGAGTAAGAAGGTGGAAAGAAACTTTTGGGGGGATACATTGTGGTGGTGGTTTCACAGGTGTATGCTTATGTCCAAATTAACCAAATGTATATATTATGTGCAGCTTTTTGTCTGTCAAAAATTTTTAAAATGGAATAAAGAAAAAAAGAAAAAACAAAATCCACAACCGTATGCCAATAAATTTGATAACTTACATAAATGGACAGATTCCTTGAGAACTGTGTTATCAAACTGACTCAAAAAGAAATAGGAAGTCTGAATAGCTCTGTAACTATCAAAAAATTCAATTTGTTACCAAACACCTTCCGACCAACAAAATTCCAGGTCCACATGGCTTATCAAACTCAGAAGAAAGAAATAAGGCCAAAATATCACAAAATCTTCCAGAAAACAGAAGAGAAGGAAGGAATGCTTACAACTCATTATTTTTTTGAAGGCCAGAATTGCCCTGATACCAAAACCAAGCAAAAGAATTACAAGAGAAGAAAACCACATCAATATCTTTCATGAACATGAACCAGAACATATCTTTCATAGAACAGTATCTTTTATGATACTCAGCAAAATACTAGCAGATTGAATTCAACTCTACATACGATGACCAGTGGGGTTTATTCCAGGAATGTAAGGTTGAGTAAGATTTGAAAGTCAATCAATGTAATCTCTGTATTAGCAGAATAAGGAGAAAATCACATGATCATTTTAACAGAGGCAGCAAAATAATTCTGTAGGATCCATTCTTCAAAACTCATGCATGATAAGAACTCTCAGCAAACTAAGATAGGAAGAGATCTTCCTGGGTTGCGTGAAGGGCATGCATAAAAACCTACAAACAACCTCGTCCTTGGTGAGTGACCAGAAGCATGTCTGAGGTTGGGACAAGAGAGGATGCCTACTCTGCCGCTCCTGTCTGTGATTGTACAAGAGGGCCTAGCCAACTCAGTAAGGCCAGAAAGAGAAACAAAAATAAGTAAACAAAAGGCATTCATGTTGGAAGGGAAGACATAAATTCTCTTCATTTGCAGCAGCATGCTTGTCTACATAGGGAATCATAAGAAATCTTCAAAAATCTGCTCAACTTAATGAGTGAATTCTACAAGGTTGCAAGATACAAGATCAACAGACAAAAATCAATAGTATTTCTTCAAACAAGCAATGGCTTGGAAGTTGATATCTTTTTCAAAATTGGAAATCAAAATAAAATAAGTGTAAATACCATTTGGAGTAGTATAAACATAGACATAAATTTAATGAAAAAGTTTGTTATACCTCTACACAAAAACTCAAAACATTTCTTTATTTTTTTTAAAGATTTATTTTATTTATTTTAGAGGTGGGAGGGACAGAGGGAGAGAGAATTCTCAAGCAGACTCCCTGTTGGATATGGAGCTAGATGTAGGGCTTGATCCCAGGACTCTGAGATCAAGACATGAGCCAAAATCAAGAGTCGATGTCCAAACATTTCTGAGTGTCATTAATGAAGATCTGCATAGATGAGGAGACATACCATATTCATGGATTGGAACATTCAGTATTGTTAAGATGTTTCTCTCCCTGTCATTGATCTGTAGCAGGGACTGGCAAATTACGGCCCTCAGGCTGGCTGCCTGTTTCTGTAGGTAAGGTTTTATTTGAAAACAGTCATGCCCATTAGTTTATATATGGTCTATGGGGCTGTGCGACTCATGGCCGTGCCTAGTGCCAAGCACAGGAGGGATGCCGTAAATGCCCACTTGCTCACCAATCCGTATTAAATTCTAACTGGCACTGATTTCTGCAGCCCAGTGACAACTGAATTGAGTCTCTGAGCTGGGAGGAGAATTAGGAAATTGGTGCTCCTCACGGGGTGCTGTGCGGGCCTAGGCCAGCGGCCTGCCTGCCCGTGCCTCAGTTTCCTCTTCCGTAAAGTAGAGATGATAATGATAAAAGTGTGTTTCACAGGGCGGTTGTGAGCATCACATTGGTTCCTCTTGTGACGTCTCCCCTTGTCGTGAGCCACAACTGAATTTGGCAACAGACATTCTCCCATTTCAGGCAGTTTTGGGGTCAATGTGTTTTTCCTGAGCACTTGTGTCTCCTGGTGGCCGACCTGAGTGAGGTCCACATGCCGGGCCTGGGCCTGGGCTCGTAGTCCGGGGCTGGGAGGGTAGAGGGTGGCCTTGGGGGACTGTGTCTGGGGACCCTTCCCTGTGGGGGCCAGGCACCGAGCCAGCCTCGGTAACTCCCGCGTGTGTGTCCTGGGGCTGCCATTATAGATCACCGACCGGGGGCTTCAGACGGCAGACATTGACTCTCCCCTAGCTCCGGACACAGAGTCTAAATCAAGGGTCGGTGGGGCCATTCTCCCCCCAGAGGCTCCAGGGAGGGTCCTTCCTGCCCCTTCCGGCGTCTGGGAGTCGAGGTGCTCCTGGGCTCATGACCGCCACCCTGCCAGCCTCAGCCTCCCTTCCGCCTGGCCTTCCCCCCCTCTCACTGCGCGTCTTACAAGGACAGCAGTCACTGGACTCATCCCCTGATCCCGTCCTTCCCTCCACCGCATCGGCAAGACCTCACTTCCAAACAAGGTCACAGTCGGAGGCTCCAGGTGGACACGAACTGGGGGGACACGACTCACTACAGCTCCTGACACTCTCAGCTGCCGCCTGAACGTTCCCCCGCAGCCCCACCACCTCCTCAGAGCTTGAGGGCCTGGCCTGCTGCCCGGGACGGCCGAGCCCTGTCTGCCAGACGTCACGCCCGTCCTGGGGCCCAGCCCTGGCTGTGCCACCTCCTGAGAGGTGGAATGTTCCGGACCATGCTGAGCACTAGGAGTGCGCAGGGACCGTGGAGTTGGGGTGACGGGGACAATGCCACTTCCGCCCGCGCCCGGGGCCCGGTGTGGAGTGTGCTCTCCGCAAACCCCAATGCCGGGGATTGGCAGGGGGTGGGCTGGGGGAGGGACACACGGCCGCGGGACAGCGCTCTTCCCTGCAGGAGTGAGGACAGCGGGGTCCCAGCACCCCCTCTGCCCCTGGGCTCTGTTGTTCTGCTGGAGTGTGCCCGTCAGCTCAGCCGCCATGACCCGACGCCCCCGCCTGGGGCCGACGGCAGCCCCGTGTCGTCTCTTCTCAGCACTGTGGGGGTTGGAGGCCCTAGAGCGAGGGGTCCGCGGGCTGGGCTCCGGGGAGGGCCTCCCTCCGCCCAGTTTGCAGTCGGACGCCTTTCGGCGCTGTGCTCGCATGCCAGGGCCAGGCAGAGACCTCTGGTGCCCATTCCCATAAACCAGCCATCTGTGGGACCGGGGCTCTCCCTTACGACGCCGTCACCTCCGTCACCTGCTCCAGGCCCCATCCCCAAATACCGTCCCGTTGGGGTTGGGGCTTCCACCTGCTGGGGTAGAATCCCGTCCACACAGGGGGTGGACCCCGAGGTCCGAGACAGCCCTGTGCAGGAACCGGAGGGGGGTGAAAAGCTGTCAGGACGGGCACCCCTGTTTCCTCCGGCGCCGGGGCGTCTGGGCCCCTCCACCCACCAGGAAGTCTCTTCGTTCCTGTTTCCTTTTCCACGCTGTCCCTCGGCGTCCGTGGAGACGGGTGGGTCCCCTCCACGCCCTCCTTGGGCCGGCGGCCGCCTGCTCCGGGGTGAGTCCTCGCGGCGGCTTCTGTCGAATCCTGACACCACTCAGCAGGGGAAGCGCCCTTGTCCCCATTGAGCAGCCACAGAAACAGGCTCAGGGGGCCCAGGGCCCTCCACTCCGGGACTCCGGGACTCCGTGCTCCCCACAGTTCCTCCTTGGTTTGAAGCCAGACCCCTCCCCGCGGCGGCTGTGCGGTTCCCGGAATTTCCTGGGGGCGCTGGTCTGCATCTCATAGTCCCCACGGGCAGCAGGCCGGTGGGCCCAGCCTTGGCAGGTGGGTAGATGAGGGGTCCTTGGCGCTCAGCCCCCCGCCCTGGCACCGGATCCTCTTTAGCACTTGGCAAAATCACTTGCTCACTCCCCCAGAAGAGAGGAGGACCCCTGCGTGGCCAGATACGGGCCCCTCTGCCCGCGGGCACCATTAGGCCTCACTGCCCGGTGCTGGCTTTGAAGGACACAGTTCTGTCCCGCGGCGCTGACCCCGATGGCGGCCAGGCCGTCCCCGACCTGTCATCAGTAATCGAGGGTAAATTAATATTTACTGAGCAGAGTCCCAGGCGGAGGGCTGGGCCTGAGCAGCCAGGGGGCTGTGTGGCCGAGGACCCGGGGGCCCCCCTCCCGGCTTTCAACTCGGGGGCCGCTGCAGAAACTGAGCGGAAACCCGATCCGAGGCTAATTGCCGGGGCCAGCCTTTCTCAGAACTCGCCTGCCCTGGCTCCTGCTCCAAGTGCTTCTCTTGCCCTCTCCGCTCCTCCTCCGCTGCAGCCCTGCACATCAAAGGGAGGCAGAGAAGCCCCTTCACACCCATCTCCCTCAGATGGCCCCCCACCGCAGCACCCCTCATCTGAGTCATTGCTCCTCCTCGCTTCCAACCAGGAGACAGAAGCTCAGAGAGGTTAAGCACGCGGCCCAAGGTCACACAGCGGCTTACGTGGCAGCGCTCGGCTTCACAAACCAGACTATAGGAGTGTCCTGGGGCTGCCGTGACACCGCAAGTGGGGGACGGAAGGCAACAGAAATGTGCTGTCTGAGCCTCGAGGCCGGAGTCCGACATCACGGCGTCCGCAGGGCCCCGCCCCTCTGCGACTCGGTGGGATCCTTCCCCGTTTGCCCGCGATCCTGGGCATTCCCCGGGCTCGGCCTCCGCCGCCACGTGTCCTCCCCGAGTGGACCTGCGTCCAACCTCCCTCTTCTTGTCACTGGATCAGGGCCCACCTGCCCATTTTAACGTCATCACTTCTGCGAAGACCCATTTCCACGGAAGGTCGCATGCGCAGCGGCCCGAGCGAGGTCCTGGACCCGCCTGCTCCTCCCGCTTCCCGGGAAAGCCATCCGAACGTCGTGGACGTTCTCTCACTTCGAGAGAGGGGTCACGGTGAGGCTAGCTGAGCGGAGAGGAAGACGGACGGCAGCCCCTTGCTCACAGCCCCGGGGAGCCGCCTGGGCGCGCTTCCCCACCAGCAGGGTCCTGCCCTTGCCCAGGACCGTGGGCTGAGATGGAAACGGTGGGTGACATTGGACGTGGCCCGTTAGGACCCCCTCCCTGGGGTCTGCTCCTCGCGTTGTGTGTGAGCCGGGTGGCATCGGACCCTTTGCGCCACGGCGTCCCGGGCACAGGAGTCCTCGGGGGAGGGCCGGACGGGAACAGGGGTCTCCCGACCCCAGGCCCAGAGCTCTTTCCAAAAGCAAATTTGGCAGAAAGCAGCCCGGTCCGGGAAATTGTTTCAGAAGCCACTGGACACATCCGCGTTGGCCAAGGATCTGCTAGGGCGAGTTTGGGGGTGTCAGCACCCCTGGCTTATGGGGGGGCTGGAGCGGAGGCTGGGGTGGGGGCACGGAGGGGGCGGGCACTGGGGCTGAGGACGCCTGTGTGGCCCAACAGGGGGAGCACAGGGAGGACGACACATGAACGAGCAGAGTTGTCTGGGGAGAGGAACCCTTGGAAAGTGATGAGCACCCACCCCCGGAGACACTCCGGACGCTGAGCATCCCGTGGGGTCCCTTCCAGTCCTGAGGGCTGGTGACCCTGTGCGAGCCGGTCGGGTTGAGGAGGCCCCGGCTGGGTGAGCCAGGGGAGGGGCCCAGCCCTCCGCTCAGGGCTCTCTCCCAGGACACAGAGCGATGGGCCCCAAGCCCCATGCCAGGTCTCCCCGGTTCACGTGAGCCGAGCGGACCCCAGGCCAGCGGGGGTCTGTGCCTGAGATCACACCTCCAGGCCTAGAGGGAGGGAAGAAGGCCAGAGGATCCCCTCTTGTACCAGCCAAGCCTAGCCCCCCCACCCCCGGGCAGCTCCCACAGACGGACCCGGGCTCCCTGCTCCCCGGGCGGCACGGCACCTCCCGCGAGATGGGCCGAGCCGGCGTCTGAGCTGACCCTCGTGTCATTCTCAGGACGACCCTCTCTCCAGACCTGACCTGAGCGCCCCCGCGGGGATCCGAGGGAGCCGGCGTCCTGGTCCGGGGACGCTGTCTGGGATATCGTGATTGTCATTCGGGAAAGAAATGAACCTGAGCATTATGGGGAAAACAGAACAATTGAACCCCAAGTAAATCACGTGCTGAGGCAGAAAGAGACTGGGGGGGTGGTCTGGGCTTTCTGACGCTCCTCGGGGCAGTTCAGGGCACCAGCCCCACTGGGGGCTCCTGGCTGGGTTCGTGGGGCTGGTGAGTGGTCCCCGGGGCCTGTCGGGGGGGACTCTGCATCTCCCCGCACCCCTGGCGGCCAGCAGACACCCTCTCCCACCGTTCCCGGGCTGCGGGCCCCCACTGCACTCTGCTCCCGGAGGACGAGCTCTCTGCTCCGGCGAGGCGGTGGGCATTCTCCCGTTTGGCGAGTCCTCCCTCATTTCCCCACCTGCCCTGGTCGGCAGCACGGCCAGATCCCCTGCCTTGGGGTCAGGAGACCCCCAAGGAGTGGGGCCCCTCGCACTGGCCCACAGCCCAGGTAAGTTCACACTCTAACCCCAGAAGCCACTGACCCCCCCCCCAGAGCAACATATCCCTGAGACTCTGCTGAGAGTAATGGTGTCCACTCCGTCCACAGGGCCTGAGGCTTCCTTGAGACACAGCTCCAAATGCCCCTTCTTCCGGGAAGGCCCCCAGCTTAGTCCCAGCTCAAGTGAGCTCCCGTCCTCAGAAGGCAGGGTCGCTGGTATAAATTTAGCAGCAGGCCAGGAGGCAGGACAGGAGGCTGGGGGCCAGCCCTGCCTCCTTCACACCATCAAGGCATAACCTCGAATGACCCTGAAGACCCTCCTTCCCTCCTGGGGCTTTGATTTCCTCCCCACAGAAAGGAGGGCCTGGGATCCGCGGCGGGGCCCCCAGCACAGGCCCCAAGGATGCTGGCGCCCCGAGCGGGAGCCTGGCACAGCCGGGCTCCAGAGGGACAAATGCACGGGGTCTCCCACTGCCCCTCCAGGAAGGTTTGACTCCGTAACCGTTCTCGCCACCCTCCCCCAGGAGAGGGCAGACCAAATGAACCAACAGAGGGTGAAATGAGCAAAATTAGAACACTTAACACAAGCTCTCGCAAATGTTCTCAACAAATGTCTGAGTGCATCACAGCGCTGGTGGCTGTAGGCGAGGTCGTCCTGCAGAGCCCTGGACCCCACGGGCCTGAGTAACTGAAACGGTTTACCTGGCAGAGGGCAGCTCGTCCGCCCGTGGGCCTGCCCCCTGCACCCCCAGCTGCCCCTCCCCCAGGCACCCCCAGCTCCCCCAGCTTCTCCTCCCCCCAGGCACCCCTGGATCCCCAGCTGCCCCTCCCCTGGGCTAGCCCCCCGCAGCCCCTCCCCGGTGTCACAAGTGGCAGAATGTCCTTCGTCAGACTGCACACCGCTCCAGCATCTGGTGGACCGCACGGCTTACTCATCCGTCCGTGGACGCTGGGTTACTTGCACGCCGTGGCTGCCGTGAATACGGCCGCGGGGAACGCGAGTGTGCGAGCATCGCTCCGAGACCCAGCATTCCGTTACTCTGGGAATCTCCCCGGACGTGGGATTGCTGGGTCACGTGGCGATCCTATTTTTAATTCTTGGAGGAACGGCCATGCTGCTTTCCCCAGCGGCCACACCACCTTCCCCTCCCACGGAGAGTGTTCAAGGACTGCGACTCTGGAAATAGGGAGCACATCTAGGGGCTTGTGCCAGAAGTGGGGAGCTGGATTCGTGCCCAGACCCTCCCCATTCTGACGCCTGTGTGCACTGGGCACGTCCACTTTCCCTCCCCCGGACCCGGGGCTGCAGGCTTCCCACGGAGCTGTCTGCGGTGCAGGGTTCCCAGGTCCAGAAGGAGAGCTGGGGGGCAGGTGCTGGGGGCTCAGGGTGAGGGGAGAGCGAGGAGGGGCCCTAATGGCCACAGGCACCACTGTGTCCCTCCCTCCTTCCCCCTTCCTCCCTCCATCCCTCCCTCCCTTTCTTTCCTTCCCTCCTCTATCCTCCCCCCTCTCTTTCCCTCCCTCCTTCTCTCCCTCCCCCCTTCCACCCCTACTTCCCTCTCCAGCTCTCTTTTTGGGAATAAAATGCCAACATTCTTCAAAACTGTCTGACCCTGAGGGAGTCCAGCGGGAGCTCTCTGAAGTGGGATTTCCTCCCCCCACCTCCCTCGCCAACCCTAAGAGACCCCCGTCTCATCCCCCTGTGTTAGGACAGGCGGTTTCAAGGCCTGGCTTGTTGATAAGCTAATTTCTTAATCCTCGGGACATGCCGGACAAAACTCCCCCTTCTTGAGGTTCTAGAATGGGGGCAAAAGCCTGAGGGCTTCTCGGGGGCTTTGGGATGAGCCCATCCCTCCCTTCCCATCGCTGCTTCTTTCAAGACAATTATTTTAAGGAAAATTCTGTCTATGAGAGATGATGCCGCGGTGGGTGTGATTGGACTACATCGGCGAGATCGCATTGGACTCCTGCTTGCCTCCCCTCCCCCAGGTCGCAGCCACATCAAGGTGCTGGGGGGGACCCCTCCCGGCCGCAGCCAGGCTCCCCGCCGCACAGGGAAGCCTGGGAACGCAGGGGCTCCGCTCTCGGAGGTGAAAGCCCACGTGTCTCGAACTCGCCTCCCCCACCCGGAGCCTGGCCAAGCCAGTCTCCTGCTCAGAAGGAGGAATTCGATCAAATGTTAATCCTCTCCACATGTAGAATATTCCAGATAGCCCCGAGCTCATAGTGCCTTTTGAACTTGTGAACAGAAATTGATTCAAGGTGACGAATTTGTAATCAGTTTATGATTGATGGGCCCCGTTTCCAGAAAGGCAGCCCCGTGTCCCTTCCTCCTTCCCGGGAAGCAAATGTGTTCCACTGCATCTGCCCCCATCGCAGGACCCGGAGGACCGGGAGAAAGAAAATAAAGTCAACTGCAATATTTAACTTGTATTAGAACAGATGCCACTTAATTAAGGGATCAGGGGGAAGGAAGTGCTAAAAGAGAGCTTTCGGGTTCTCCCCCGCCCCGTCTGGACAGAGGGCAGATCGGATGTTAAACTATTAGTGTGATTAGGTGAATAATGACTTTGGACCTAATTTCACGGGATTGGAAAGAGAGCAGGACAGGCCGAAAACAGAAACATCTGCCTGAATATTCTAATTTCAAAGGGTAATTGCCGTGCGCCCGCCCCCACCCCTTTCTCTTCTTGGCCTCCTTCCTTTTCTTTCTTGGGTTTAATCGCAAGGGCCTTGAAGCAGGCGCAGAGTTCAGCTGGAAGGTTCTCAGGGCAGGCGCCCAGGAGAGGGGCAGCGGAGAGCCGGGGGGCTGGGGAGCGGGAGGCCCCGGGAACCTGCCCCGGGTCGGGGTGCCTCTGAGCCTCTGCGGGGGCCGCAGACCTCCGCACCCCGCGTGGTCGGCAAACCGCTGGAGAGTTCACAGGCCTCTTGAACCACCGGCACCCCTCCCACCCCTGCTCCCTGCAGCCCTCGGGCTGCCCCTCCCAGCTCCGCCGGAGCTGCTGGGGAAACAGCTCCCCAAACCCAACCCGACCCCAAAAGAGCAAACCTCGACTTGTAGCATCCACCGGCGTCTGTGGTGTAAAGAGCCTTCCAAGGCCGGTTGCGGGCAAGCCCCACAGTGCCACGGAGCTGAGGGCACCGGGAAGAGACGGGCGCATTGGGCCCCTGCCTGCGGCTCCCAGGCCCTCCCTCGCACGGCTGCCTCCGGTCTTTGTCCGCACTGTTCCCGCCCGGAACACCCTTCCGGGATCCCCCCAGCCTGAGAAGCGTCTGCTGGCTCCCCAAGGGCCAGGCTCTGGGTTCAGGCCTTGCTGGGGCCTCTTCCAGGCAGAGCCGTGCCTCCTGCATCCCGGCCCGCGAGCCTGGAGCCACACGCCCCCCCGGGGCAGCACGTCCTCATTTCTGTGCTCCCTGTGCCTGCACTGCGCACACCATGCTCTTCCTCCCCTCGTTCCCCATCTTGACGAGTGACCGGTCTGTGCTGGACCTCACTCTAGAGTGGATGGAGAGACGCCCCAGGCCCCCCAGAGCCTCACTGAGGGACAGCAGGACAGGGCTTCTCTGGGCCCTGAGCAGGAAGGGGGGATAGCTGAGGATCCTTGGGAGAAGGGAGATTATGGGGTTCCAATCCCGGCTGGACCAGCATGGATGGCAAAGCAGGAGGACGGTGTGCTCCAGGCAGAGGTGGGACTTGTGCAAAGGCCCTGGGGTGAGCTCATGTCAGCACTGAAATCAGACCCTTAGTGGGGCAGGCGAAGGGCAAGGCTGGCAGAGGGTGCGGGGGGCAACTAGACTTTGTCACCAGGGCAACACAGAGACCCCCAAGGGGCTTACAGAGGTGGGGGGGTGGGGGCATTCTTTGACATTTTATATCAAGGCTTATTCTTGCAAAGATCACAGATATGCGGTACAGAGTTCCCGAGGGCAACAGGGAGGGAGAAGCTTCTTCCTCCTTCAGCTCCAGCCGCCCCCTCCAGTTCCCTCAAGGCTGGCCTTGAGCTCCTCCCCGGGGCTCTGTCCGGCGACAGGCAGGTCATGTCAGAGCGCACGTGTGTAACCGTTCCTCTGGTCCTACACCTTGCTCTTCCGCCCTCGTGCACCGCGCGTGTGTGTAAGTGTGTGTGCACGCAGCTTCTCGTGCACAGGTGTGTCGGGGGGGCCTGCAGGACAGGGTGCAGGCCCGCAGGGAACCACACTGACCATGGTCAGATGCTCAGGGACGGGGACACAAGCCAGCTCACCCCCTGAGGCCCTGCCCCCCCCAGCGCCCGTGTGAATGGGAGCAGGGTCCCGGGTCCTGCTTTGGCCTGGGGGAGGGGGCGGGTAAGGGCAGAAGAAACACAGGACCACGGGGGGCTGCTTGCGGTGATGGGTGGGGGTGGCGAGGGGGGGTTTTGGGGGAGAGAGAATTAACCGATGAGCACAAGCCCCGACAGCTGCGGAAAGTGCCTCCCGGGCTCACGGATCCCCCGAGGGCCCGGACGGAGCGGGCCTGCAGACACGGCAGGGGGCTTTCGGTGCCTGAGCCCCTCCTCTGGCTCGCCCACCTCCCGTCCCTGATGCAGACACACATCCGCCCAGAGCCTTCTTTACCCCGGACCCTGCGTGCCTCTCCCAAGCTCACCCTCCTCTGGGCCAGCCTTGCTGCCAAGCCAGGCTGAAGGCCAGGGGGCCTCTGGAGACGCTCTTTAGGCCCAGGCATCCGAGGAGCACTGCGGTGGATGCCCTTTGTATTTTTTTAAATTTCATTTATTTATTTACTTATTTGAGAGAGAAAGGGAGCATGGGGGGGAGGGGAAGAGGGAGAGAGAATCTCAAGCAGACTCCCTGCTGAGTGTGGAGCCCGACACGGGGCTCGATCTCACGACCCCGAGATCCCCACCTGAGCCGAGATCAAGAGTCAGACGCTCACCCGACTGAGTCCCCCCAGGCACCCCTGGAAGATCAGCAAGTATTACATAAGCACCTGCTATGGGCCCGTAGCGGAGATGGCCCGCGAGCGGAGACGAGCGGAAAACGCAGTCTCCGCCCTCCCGAGCAGAGCCTCCCAGGGCAGGGACTGGCGTGCGGGAGGCCGAGAGGCCACAGCGGTGGACGCACCCAGGGGCAGTCCAGACCTGCCGGAAGTGGGGCCCTGACAAGCCACGCGTCCCCCCGTGGCCTCAGGGCAGCAGCAGGGGCACCTCTGAGGCCCTCCAGCTGTGGGATGGGGACGCTGTGAAAGCGTGCCTGCCGGGGGATGGAGGGATAGGGTGAGAGACGCCCTGTTCCTGCTCGGTGGGCAAGCGCTCACGGGCTCCTGGAGACGAGGCCCTCAAGGACACGTGGAC
Organism: Potos flavus; assembly: GCA_028534135.1. Lineage (NCBI taxonomy): Eukaryota > Metazoa > Chordata > Mammalia > Carnivora > Procyonidae > Potos > Potos flavus. Next base: position 174,570,294 of record CM052899.1, on the reverse strand, counting down.
TGGGAGACAGGCAGAAGCGCGAAGCATCCAAGTAAGTTGTGAGCACCGTCGGCAAGCCGAGAGTGGCGCCCAAGTGCCCCAGGACTGCCGTTTTAATCATTCGCAAAACTCCTGTTTTTGTTTGTTTGTTTGTTTGTTTTTTAAGATTTCTCTAGTAGAGAGAGAGAGAGAGTGCGCGCAAGCAGGAGGAGGGGCAGAGGGAGAGAATCCCAAGCAGACTCCACACTGTGTGTAGAGCCTGATGCGGGGCTCAGTCCCACGACCCATGAGATCATGACCAGAGCTCAAACCAAGAGGCGGATATTTAACTGACTGTGCCACCCAGGCACCCCCAAAACTTTGGTTTTTAAACAAAAGGACAGGTGCAGCCCCTTTAGACAACGTAGTTTCCGTGTGACCCCGGAATTGGCTCCTGGGGGACATGCACACAAGCGATCCCAGGAGCACTGCTCACAGGGGCCGAGAAGCAGCAGGAGTCCAGACGCCCACCGGCGATGCACGGATACGCAGACTGGGGCCCGCGCCACAGAATAATACCCGCCCATGAAGAGGAATGGGGTACGGACATTCGCTACCCCATCACGCTCAGTGAAAGAAGCTGGTCACCAAAGGCCACGCAGTGTGATTCACGCTTGCCAAGTGTCCAGAACGGGGAAGCCTAGGGAGAGAGCAGATCAGCAGCTGTTAGGGTAGGAGGTCGGGAGGACGGACAGGTAATGGTTAAAGGATAGGGTTTCTTTTTGAGGTGCGTGCCCTGCCCCACGGCACCCCTGCCCTGGCTCCCGCCCCAGCTTCCTCCCGGCGAGAGTCACAGTCTGGGCACTTGGGTGTCTCTCCAGGACGGTGGTGCTGACCGACTCCACAGCCCAACCCTGTGACCGGCACATCCTGGGAGAGTGAGCAAGCAAGTGAAGGTGGGGAAGCCAGGGTGTCTCACCGCCCCCCACCCAAACAGGGAGGCTGCTAACAACACGAGGGACTCTGGTTCAGCTGTGGATGAGCAGGGCCCTGCTGAGAAACCAGCTGTGTGGTCATCTGTGGAGTAAGAGGGGCACGCGATCAGGGATGCCAGAGAAGGACTTGACCTGACGCAGTCCCAGAGGGCTTCTTGGCAGAGGAGGCATTTTGACCTGAGAAACTGGTGGAGCAGATCAGAGGACCGTCTGAGTCGTGATCCTAGTAAGAGGAAACAGGGAGAAGACACGTGCCCCTGGGAAGGTCACTTGTCCCCACACCTCTCCAGCTGGCCATCTCTCTGTGGCCATTTCCTGCCCCCTTGGAGGGAGGCGCTGAGAGACGCTGAGTGTGTGGCTCTGCCCCAGGAGGAAGGGCACAAGTCTAGGGGGACATCATGGAGCCCACCTTGCCCCGGGGCTGTGGTTGATTCAGCTAGCCATTGATTTTCTTTCTTTTTTTAGTTGGATTGTAAATGGTTTCAAAAAAATGTTTCCCTTCCTTCGTTTAGAAAGCATCAGCCTTGAGAGTGTGGCAGACCGTGGAGGGCCACAGGTGGCCCTGGCTGGCGTCGGGGCTGCCGTCTCTGCGAGGAAAGGACATCCCGCTGCGTGGAGCACATAGGTGTGCACGTTTGTAGGTGTGTGAGCGTGTGCAAATGGACACGTGTGCACCCGTGAGCACACATGCACAGATTATGTATATCATGTGAGTGCATGTGTTGGGTAAGAGTGTAAGTACAGGTGTACGTGTGTGTGGGTGTGGACATGTGTATGTATTGCTCGTGCGTGTGCACACGCGTGTGTAAGTGTGTGAGCATCTGGATGCGGCAGAAAGCTCCTGAGCACTCGGGAACCCTGCTCCCTGACTTCCTCGGGACTCTCCCACAGGGTTGTGTGCAGGTGGCAACAACGTTCCCCATGTAGGCTCTGCCCTCAACAGAGGCTGAGTGTCCACATCCAGCATCTCACGAGAGCCTCAGGCCGTCCTCCCTGGCCAGCTAGGTGGGTGTTATTCCCTTCCAACAATTTTACGGAGAAGAAAGTCAGGGCTCGGAGAGGGCAGATCACCCTCCTGACGTCCTCCAGGTGGCAGGTGGGCCAGGAGCCAACAGACCTCGGATGCCTGGGCTCTCCCCCATCCTCTCACTCACGCAGGTGCGGGAACTTTCCTTTGGCCCCGGCTCCTCTCACAACCGGAGGTCAAAGCAGCTCTGGTAACAGGGGGATCATCCCCCCTCATCCTCTACCCCGCCCACAGCATTCCTGGGCTGCCGCCCACCAGGCCCTGCAGTCCCTTTGAAGCTGGCCCTTGAAATCCGATGAGGCTTGACCCACCTCTGGATGCGTCTCTCGTCCAGGGTGCCGTGCTGGTGGGGTTGGCTCTGCCTTCAGGAAACAGCCTGCACCTCCAAAGTGGGGCTCCTGGGCCCACGAGCCCCACAGAGTCCCTCAAGGTCCAAGGCAGCCCGAGCCAGCGGCAAGCGCTCTGGGAAATTGCTGGCAGCACTCTCGGGCCTTGCTCAGGCAAGCTCAGCTCAGGGCGGACCACAGGCAGCTCCAGCTCCCCCTCCCACCCACTGACGGCTCTCGTCTCAAATGTCCCCTCCGCCACCTTGCCAACATGGCTCCTGGCCCTGGTCCCCCACTGGCCTGCACTGGGGTCACCCTTTGACCCTCTGAGGGGCTTCACTCTGTGGACCCTCCCTCCACATGGAAATTCCCCCCTCCCTTCCTTTCCAAAAGTGCGGCTCGGCCCCCTTCTTCCACTTCCTTGCCTGCTCTTTGCTCTCCCGTCCTCTGCCTGCCTCTCGCATGGGGCAGCTCCTCAGCGCTCCATCCCTCTCCTCTCCTCTGCTGCTCACCTGGGACCATCTCTTCCCCCTCGAGACATCATCTCTGTGAGCTCCAGCTCTCTGCTGGGTGTTTCTACCCGGAAGTCCCACTGGCCCTGCAAATTCAAGTCTGAGACAGAATTCACTTCCTTCCTCTCGAATTCTCCAGATCTGCTGATTCCCCAGCTTCCCAGATGGCATCACCAGCCCCACCTTGTTCCCTTAGCCCTCCCTGAACACCTGCTACCTCCATCTACTCAGCAACAAGTTCTGGGGCCCCATCCCCTCTTAATAGCTCTTGGTCTCATCTCTACCTTCCCATCTGTTCTGCCCCTGTCCAAGACAGCAGCCCCTTTTCCTGCCCTTCCTGCTTCCGTATGGCCCCCTGTAATCCATTCTCCAGGCATGGAGATCCATCCTGGCTATGATGGAGAAGTTTGTAGTAGACTGACATCTAATGGGGAACAACTAGAAAAAAACAATTTTTAAAATGTTTGGAGGCATCAGAAGTGTCTCCCAGGCCACTAAGACTTGAGATGGCAAGATCTCAGATAGACACAAAGGCTGCCTGACACTTGGCAGTTTTACCTTTGAGACATTTGCCAGATTCTTAAGCTGCTCAAGGGGAAAAAAATTCAAAAAGATAGCTGCTGATAATCAGAGTAGAGTTTTAGTGTTACCATCCTAGAGAGATAAAGTCTGATGTTCAAGGTCCACTGAAGAGTAGGAATCCCAGAAAACACCTCAAGTTCTCACTTGGGATCCCTGGTGGGATGCAGTCTGGAAGTGAAGGTTAGATGGTGGGAAAAGCAAGATTTGCAAAGACTGTAATCCAGCCTTGAGGTAGCTCACTCCCCAATTGGGTTAAAGTCAGTCGCCTCCCACTCTACTCACTCATCAGAGGTAAACTCTCTCTGGAGGACTATAACACCATCCAGAAACTCTACAGTTTGTTATTCACAATGCCTCAAATTCACTTCAAAGTTACCAAGCAAAATGAGAAACAGGGTCAAGAGAGAAAACAGACAATAGAAACAGAACCATGACGACCCAGGTATTGCGGTTTCCAGTTTTGCAATTTAATTACTGTGACTAGTATGTTCAAGAAAATCATTGACAAGATGGAGACTTTTAGCATAGAAAAAGAATCCATAAAGAGCAGTCAGTAGAATTTGAAGAACCAAAAACTGGAAACACTGAAGTTAAGAGCTCAGTTGATGGGCTCACCAGCATAGTGGGCAGAGCAGAAGAAAGGGCTGATGAACCGGAAGCTGGAGAAGTAGAACATGTCCAGGCTAAGACAAGGAGAACAAAAAGGGTGGGAATCACAGACAAGAGCAAACAACAGCAGCAGCATTGGGGCAGGATGGAGGGACTGAACAGAAAGGCACTTGGGGTCCTGGAAGAGGAAGGCTGGGAGAGGAAGCTAGACTGGAAGAAATAATGGCTGGGAATTTTCCAAAGTGGAAGAAAACACCAACTACCAATTCAAGAGGTACAAAAAGCCCTTAGAAGGAGAGATGCAAAGAAAGCCTCACACAAGCAGAACTGCTGATCAGAAAAGACGAGGAGAAAGTATTAAATGCAGCCAGAGAAAGAAGACACAGTGACATTGGAAGAATAAGAAAAAGATTGAAAGCTTATTTTCAACAAAAGCATCATCTTAGAAGTGATAAAGGGAATGACTCTGCAAACTCAGAATACGATACTTAGCAAAATATCCTTCCCAAGTGAAGTGAGGTAAAGTCATTTCCTAATAAACTAGATTTGAGAGAATCCACTGTTGGCAGACCTGCACTAAAAGGAATATTGAAGAGAATCTTCAGGCAGAAGAAACAAGCACAGAAATACAGAAATGAAGGAAAAGCTACAGAAATGTATCTAAATATAGTGTATATAAACAATACTCATCCAAAAATGTATGTAGAATTAAAGTGAATATCAATAGTAACATATAAAGCAGGAAAAGGAAACAGAGTTAGTATATTCTTCTATGTCTGTTTTCTCTCTTTCTCCCAGTCATAGCATTGTCTGGGGAGGGGTGAATGTACCAGTTTGAATTTGACTTTGATAAATCAGGAACACAATAAAGAAGAGGAAAAAACATAAAAGAGGGTCAAGCAGAAAACAAATATGAGGATGGTAGATATAAATACCTTAATAATTACACTAAATATAAATAGACTAATATACCAAAGAAAAGATTGGCAGACCGTATTCAAACACATGCTATAGAAAAGACACATGTTACAACATAAGGATATACAACAATTTTAAGTATGGAAAAATAAATACTGTACAAACACTAGCCCCCCCCAAAGCTGGCATAGCTCTACTACAATCAGGTAGAACAGACTTTAGAATAAGATTTGTTACTAAGGATAAACACATAATTAAAGGGTCATTCCACTAGGAATCTAAAGTCATTTGTGTGCATAACAATACAACTTCAAAATACGACAAGCAAAAATTGGCAGTACCAAAGGCACTATAGACCAACTTCAATAGTGGTGGGTACCTGGGACACAGCTCTGTTGAAACATGATTCACACATTGGCCCTGAGGGCCTGCATGGGACAGCCCTGGGCACCTGTGACCTGGTCTTACCACTCAAACCCCAATTTCCCGACTGCAGCCACACTGGCCTCCACACATCCCAAGAACACACTGGGCACCATCGTACCCCAGGACATTTGCCCTGGTGGCTACTTCTGCTTATAACACTCTGCCTAGGTGCCTCCTCTGGCCACTTGGTCTTGGTTCAGTGTGACCTTACTTCCCACCCCCAGCCCTGCCTTCTGCACTGCAGCTTGGCCTCCCAAAGCCCTGTCCCTGTGCTCTTCCACTGCCCCCCATGTCTACAGTGACCATAGTAGCTTTGTTAGGCCCCGTGTGTCCACAAGGCAGTACCTCCACATCTTGGTTGTCTAAGGTGGCGTGTGCCGGGCATCTGTGGATGGGTCGACAAGAAGATGGTAGACAGAGCTGGGAACGCCCATAGTTACTGCCTTCTCAGTGGGCTTGGTCCAGAAGTCTTCCCTTTTTTCATCCCCCTCATTTTTTTAAATTTTGAGCAGAGGCATGAGAACACTGATTTCTAGTCTCATTCTATCTCCATGTCTCTCCATCTGTCATTGTCACTCAACCTTAGTCACAAACAGCAACACAGAATTGTTCTAAGAACAAGGTCCCAAGAAGGGGACCTCTGCCCAGTGTCTTCAGGAGTCAAGTCCTGTGGCTTGGGGAGCCATCCATACCACCCCAATTCCACTTGTGCAGGCAGTGGACTAAGGAAGGAACTGGAGGTCTCGGGTGGGGGACAGGTGAGGGTATGGGTGCTTGGCTGTCCCACATAAGGGACAGATCTGGCAACTGGTCCAGGATCTCAGGATCCTGATAGCTGTGGGGCCTGAGAGCTGGTGACACAGGGGAATCCCAGGTGGGCAGGGGACAGGCGAGTAACCACTCCCCCATGAGGGACATGGGAAGGGCTCATTCCTGAAGCACGCTGCTGGGTGGACGCAGGCGGGCCCCAGGCTGGGGCTGTTTTGCTGCCCCTGTAGGTGAGATCGGCCAGCTTATCTGGGGCTTGGGAGCAGCAGGAGACCACCCATCTCTGGTGAGACCTCTGACACCTTAGCAAACAGTCCGCCCATCTACATCTACTCTGGGCACCGTAGGGGGGAGGTTAGTGCTGTCCCCATTTTACAGATGAGGAAAACAAGGCCAGGGAGTCTAAGGATTAAATCTACGGTTGCTCAGCGGTCGGCACTGGAGCCAGAAAGTGGGCCTAGTGATGTCAAACTCCCAAACCATCCTCTTCGGCCACACTCCTGTGCTTGGCCTTGCCCTCCCTCTGTGCCCATGAACCCTTTGTCTGGACATTCTTCCTCCATCCCTGTCTGCGTGGTTCTTAGCCCCGCCCATGCTTTCAGACTCAAATCACAGGTCCAGGAAACTGACCCCCACGGAGGCGCCCCCGAGCTCCCACTGTGCTTCCAGATGCCCCCGGGCTGGTCAGCGGAGGGGCAACCCCAGGGTGGGTCCGCCTGCCATCCTGCACTTCAGCCCCAGCCTCCAGCGCCAGCACCAGCCCCCGGCCCAGCACACAGTAGGTCCCAGCAAACGCCTTTGAAATGAATGAGTCTTTTAAAATTCTGTTCCTTCCCATGCATCATGGGTAGACGAACCTGCCACGGGCTTCTTAATGCCCTCTCTGTGCGCACACACGTGTGCTCATGCACACTTGGTAAAGCTAACGTTTGATTGTAAGCATGTCCCTCTAAGCACCCTGAACGTTTTGTCAATGACATCGGCCGGGTTGTCACAGTCCTGGGCCTGAGACAGGAGCCGCTCCCTCAAAGCTCAGGTGGCTGCTGGAATATGTCCCCTCGTGCATCTCAGGGGGGCCTTTCCAAGGGCAGAGCCCGGCAGCCCGAGGGGCCCTGCCTTCTGAGTGCACACCTGTGGAGCCTGGACCGGGCGAGGGGCCTGCCCAGGGCCGCACAGCTGGTCAGAGACTGAGCCGGGGTTGGAACCTAGCCTGCAGATGTCCTAGTAAAGAGCGTCCGCCCCCCATGTCCACATCTGATTTACATAATTCTCGGAGCGGGAGAAGGACTATACTCTCTTAACGAAGGGCGTTTTTCTGTTGTTAATGTTTTTTAATTCTAGGAATGATAGAATATGTTGAAAGCATCTTCTGGGAAGACAGTGTGAGAAAGGCAAGATGACCATCCCTCCCCTTGCCTCGGAAAGGAGAAGGTTCCCTGCGCGGGTCGGGGAGGGTGCCACCCAGTGGTGGCGGGGGGAGCGCAGGCGGCGCGGGAGAGAACAGCATGGGGGTGAATAGCTCATGTGCCCGCCAGAGCCCTTGGAAAAGACAGAAAGAGAAAAAGAATGCACCCACTTTTTCCTCTTTAATTATCCCCTCTGCTGCTGTCTTCCTCCGTGTGTGTGTGTGTGTGTGTGTGTGTGTGTGTGTGTTGTAGAGACACACAGGTGTCTCAAAGCACATGGGGACAGAGAGCCGGGGGTAAGGACGCGGGTGGGGGACCGAGAGCCCTGGAAGGGAGAGGGGATGTATGTTCACGATGCGCCCCAGGCCGTTCTTCTTTCCCACCCACCTGAGAGTACACCCGGGACACTCGCACAAGTCCTGGGACACCTGTGCACCTCCCGGGATGCTCGCGCACATCCCGGGATACTCACGCACGTCCTAGGATCCTGGTGCACGTCCCCGGACACCCACGCACGTCCCGGGACACCCACGCACAGCGGGAAGGGAACAGGCTGCGTCTTCATCACACGACTCCCCGTGTCCCTGGATTCCCCAGATCGCCTCCCGGAGACTGAGTTTCCTCCACGGTGATGTGGGCGTGCCCTCCGCGCCCCGGGATGAGGCTCAGGCAGAGCCGTCCCCGGTCAGTGCCCAGCCGGGTGGCCTCTCCAGACCGAGGTCAGTGCCTCCAGCCAGGGCAGGGCCCGCGGGGCGTGCACGCACAGCAGCATTTCCTCCGGACAGCGCTTCGGTTCTGCGGGGGCTGGCTGTTTCCAAACCCGGCGCTCTTGTGTGTGTGTGCCAGGCGTGGTTTCAGATGCTCACATCGCCCCTCACGCCCCTTCTGACGCGGGTCCCCTAAGCACCCCCATTTACAACGGGAAGGTTGAAGTGGCCTCCCCGAGGTCACACAGCTGTTGTGAACCCAGAGAGGGGGGCCCTGAACCACCGACTCACTGTCCACGGGAGAACCTTCTCCCACTTCTCTTGTTCCAGCAACACGGGATTGCTGGCGAGGCCGCCCAAATCCCACACCTCCGGGGGCACCTGTGGCCCTTGTGGGGTGACCCTCCCGCCCCTTCCCTCCTTCCCCTACTGGCTGCTGTTCCTCCTGACTGATCTGAGGGTTCCCCGGGGTGCCCCGGTGGGCCGTGGGCTGCCCTTGCTAGGGGGCCGGACCCCACCCACCCTCCTCGCCCATCCACTTGCCTTGAGGCCACACCCTCCCCTGCAGGAGCAGCAGGTCATGGTCCCATGCATGGCCTTGGCCTCCTGTCCCCCTGCCCTGCTCCTGAGGGGGCAGGCAGGAGCCTAGGGGAGGGAGAAGTCTCTGAGAGCTGCGGTCCGATGGACACGCTCCACACCAGCCCGGTGCCCACACAGGGGCTTGGAGAAGCCCAGCTGGAAGAGGGTAGCCCTTCTTGCTCCACTGACAGTGCTCTGTGGGGCAGGTGTTTGTGGGAGTCCTGGGAGAGGGATGTGGGACAGGCAGGCTCCTCCACAGTGGCCCCAGCTGCTGTGCCACCGTGGACGTGCATCCCACCCGGCCATTTCTAAGCTCCACGTGGTTAGTCATGCTCACCTCCGCTCAATGTTTGACCAGAACTTTCTGAGGCACAGGACACTGGGAACTGCTCCCACTTCTAATACAGCTTTTCTTTGTCCCTTGATACCCAGCTCCCTCCTCATCTCCTTCTTTCCTTCCCCATCATCCTCTCTTCTCCATCATCTCCCCTTCTCCATCATCCCCCTTCCCCATCATCCGCCTTCCCCATCATCCCCCTTCCCCATCATCCTCTCTTCTCCATCATCTCCCTTTCTCCATCATCCCCCTTCCCCA
>CM052899.1:174514742-174560386 GCA_028534135.1 Potos flavus | reverse complement strand
TTTCAGTCCGTAGCAGCGATGTGGTAGATGCTGAGGTAAGCAAGGGAGACAAGGGCCTCCCACCAGTGAGCTGACATTCTGGGGATTCCCTACAGAGAGAAGGCAGTTTGGCCAGGATTCCAAGTCTGATTCCAAGTTCTGTTTCTTCTCATGACACCACATTGTCATCCCAGACTCTTAGGTCATTATCTTGTTTGACTCTGGGAGGGGAGCAGGGAATATCTTATCATTCCCCTTATGTAGATGAGAATATCTTAGCCCCTTCCCTAGAGCCAAAACAGGGTGGAAAGCACCCATATATCCACTCAGCCACTCATCTATCCATTCATCCACCCATCCACCCATCCTTCCGTCTACTCATCCAACCATCCATCCATCCATATATTCAACCATCTATCCATATATTCATCCATTCATCTACCCATTCATTCACCCATCCTTTCACCCACCCATCCACCCATCCTTCTATCCATCCATTCATCCATCCACCTATCCATCCATCCATCCAACCATCCATCCATCATCCATTCATCCATCCAACCATTCATCCATCCATCTACTTATCCTTCCTTCCTTCCTTCCTTCCATCCATCCATCCATCCACCCATCTCTTCATCCCTCCTTCCATCCATCCATCATCCTTCCATTCACCCATCCATCTATGGATATATTCCACCAAGATTCACTGAACAACCACCAAGGTCATACCCTCTCTCTCCTTCACCAAGTTAATCCCCCCGCCCCCAGAATCTTCTTTTGTTGCTCTGCCAAACCTCTCAGAGGCCTAATGGAGGCTGGGTATTTGGGCCCTCCAGACACCATCAGGCTGCTGATGGCCATGATGGCCATGCTCAGGCCCTGCATGACCATTCCGGAAACACCGTCCCTCCAACAGCACCTTTGTCTATAACCCACAGCAGATTTCCCAGCATTTAGGGCATTCCCAAGAACCCCTCTTACTCCCAGGACTGAGTGGGTGGGCGTTCCCACCACAGGGAAGGGGAGGAGGGCATGCCTTTCCTTCCCGCCCATTGCTTCATCTGCTGGGGTCTGAAAATTGATCTTCCATAAAAGAGGACCCAGGCAAACTCAAAATGGGAAACAGACCCTGGGCAGCTAGGGAGCGGCTGGCCCAGACAGCCCAGGATCAAAGCAGGCTAGGCTGTCCACAAGACCCAGCACGGTGTCTGGTTATCAAATTTGCACTTGGCAGTGTCTCTCTGCTCATTCTTCTGGAGGAAGGGAAGACCCAGCCAAGCCCAGATGACCCCTGGCACGAAGAGTCCAGAATGAAGCCCCACACTGACATTCTACTGTTTCGTGCATGGCATTGCTGCAAGGGCCTCGTTGTTTAAGTGCCAGCTGTATGCCCAGCGCTTCATATTCAGCAAGTGTAGCCTACACTACGACTTGGGTGAGCAGCTGCTAGTGAGCATCCACACTTCACCCATCAGGAGACCAAGCCAGCGGCCCCAGTTCCCGGGGCCAGTATGTGGCAAAGCTGGGACACGGGCTTCCAAAGCCCGTGGCTTTCTGAGATCCGACGCTGCTTCTTGATGTGGCTCCTTGTCCTCCCAAGTCAGGAACTGAGTCTCGGTACCCTTGGGGTACAAATGCCTCTTCAGGAATTGAACACAAGAGATGGTCTGCTGGGAAGGTGAAAATGGAATAAAGAAGGAGAAAGCAGGACCCCAGGTGTGCATACCTTCCATAGGTCTCTGTGTCAGCTAGCTTTTGCTGCATAACAAACACTCTAAACTCACTGGCAAATGACAATAACCATTTATTGCTCATGTGTCTGTGGTCCAACTGAGGACCCCTGCAGGTCCTGGCCAGCCTTAGCTAAGAGAGCTGGGAGGACCCCCTCTGCTCTGCGTGTCTGTCATCCTCCAGCAGACCAGCCAGGCCACGTTCACGGTGAAGGTGAGGGAGCCCCAGGGAAGCAGAAACGCACAGGGCTTCCAAAGGCCGAGACTCGCAACTGGTACGGTGTCACTCCTACCTCATTCTGTTGGCGAAGGAAAGCCACAGGGCTGACGAGAGCCACAGTGGAGAGCGCCACTGAGTCACACAGCAAAGGCCACATCAGGGGGACGACACATCCACACCCCCATCAGCGGTCCATGGGGTCCATGGTCTGCAAGCCACTGGAGCTGCCTCTGTCTGCTGCTATTGCCAGACGGCAGGCCCCCGCACTGCGCCCCGGCCAGAGATGCTCCAGGCCCCTCCTCCAGTCCCCATCTTGTCTGTTCACAGGAATGCCTGCTGTGTCGACCCACATGATTTCTAAGCCTGGGTCAGCCACTGACCCCCAGCAGTGAGCCCTGGCCTTGGTCACTTGACCAAGTGTGACTTGGTCATTTTCCCCGAGGGTCCCTCAGGGTCTGCACAGCACACGACTTGCCCCCGGGGCTTTATGGCCTCCCCGCCCCTGCTGGGGCTGGGGCTCAGCTAGCGCCCGCTGACCTGCGTAGTGATAGCTGCAGCGGCAAGACTAATGGCCCTGCCTTGGGCTTCACCTCTGCCGAGCTCGGCCTCGTCCATTATCGGCCGAGGGTGCTTGTCATCACACGGCAGGCGCAAATCAGAATCAAATGTGTTGCCCGAGACAGCGAGAACGCTCCATTTCACATTTGCAAAAAATCTGGGAGGGGGCAAAGCTCTTTTCTGTCAACTTGAAAGGGAAGGAGAGGCAGCAAGGAAAGGAAGAAGCTGTGATAATTCTTGAAAACTTTGTTTTTCATTTTCCCCTCCTGGCTGCTTGGGTTCCACGAGGGAGCGGGCCCAATCCCACAAGAAAGCAGGCTCGGTCAGGGCCTAAGCAAAGCCACGTGTCTCCGTAGCTCTTTAGATGTCTTGAAATGTTTTTCGAATGTCCGGGCCCCCAAACTCTCCAATCTGTTTGCTGGGGAGCACTTCCCCACAGAGGCTGGGAGGGGGGCTCGTCTGTAGATGTGAGGCAGCCCAGCCACATGCCTGCCACAGAGCCCCCACTTTCCCAGCGAGTTGGGGGCCACGGAGGCGGACGCCATCCTCTGGCGGCCCTGGGGCACTTCCCTCCTGGAACCTAGGTCAGCCCTTCCCCAGGAAGGGGCGAGGTGGCCCCGGGCACTGTGGCCAGACGTCCCACCCCCCACGGGGCCTGTCTGGAGGGCCAGCCCCCCTGCACAGCCGTTACTCACCCTACTGCCCCTTCTTGCTCCCCTCCGCCCCACACACACCCCGGGACAGCGAGCTTCCTGCTCACGGGAACCTTCCATCCCCGCCCAGGCAGGCTCATTGTTTCGTTTAGGAGTCAGGCATCACAGGGCGAGGCCCCGGCCCCTCGGTCCCCAGGGAGCCTGAGCTCTTCCGGACTCACACTGTGACTGTGGCACCAGAGTTTCCTTTTGCTCTCCTTACCCTCCCTCTTCCCCCGAGGCTGGTCCGCAAGGTCGCATCCACAGGACTTCTGTGACCCGTGCCTTCCATTCAGACTTGGCCAATAGGGAGCCCCAGTGGGGATCTGAGGGAGGGAGAAGAGCAAGGTCAGGGTCCTCAGTGCTCTGAGTGCTGTAACTGAAGGTCACACTGTCTCCTGCTTGTCCCTCCCTCTCCCCTCCCCCTTCCCGCCCTCTCGCCCATGCTGCAATGACTGTCCTCCCCCGTCCCACCAGGACAGAGATGGCGACACCTCAGCTGCTGCTAACCCTGGCACTAAGCCTTCCGCGTGTTCCTCTAGACCCACCTCTTTGTCACTTGACTCCCTCTAGCTATCCTGGTTTAAGTGTGTCATCAGACTGTGCTGTCCCTTGATGACACACACGTCCCTAATAATGCTGTATCATGGAGAGCAGGGAGCCCTGACATGGCCAGCACAGGGGTCCCGGCCGTGCCGCTGCCCAGTGGAGACCACGCACAGTGGTCAGACCCTGACTCAGTGAGCCGCAGTGAGGGTGGGCCGTGAACCCAAACCAGCCAGGCTCTCTGCACCCATCAGCTTTGTTAATCTCCACCACAGACAACTGATGGCCCTCAGTGTTTATTCTGTGAACAAATAAAGAAACATACAGACAGAGCAATCGGTTTCTAAGTGTGCAGGTTGACCCAGCAGGCTGACCAAGGTGAAGGGTACACACTGAGCACATGAGGGGGCTGTGGTGGGGAGCCAGGCCACTCAGGAGCAGAAAAGCAGGGACCAGGGTGAGAATCCTAGCTCTGCTCTACCTGCTGTGTGACCTTGGGCAGGTGTCTGAACATCTCTGTGCTTCATCCTCTTTACTTGCACAGCAAAACAGAGAAGTCCTGTGAAGCCTTCTTTCTGTGCCAGGATGTTGTGCAGGTCAAATGAGGAAATGATTTGTAGATGCCCAAACCTTGCCTGGGAACGTCTCTGATACCACCACTCGTGATTGCAGTAGCCGACCTGGGATTCCAGCTCCTCATCCTCCCCAAGTACCATCACAAGCGCACAGAAGACACACAGGCCCCTTTTCGTTCTGTCCCCAGTCAATAGCCCCAACCGCAGCACCCTCCCGCCCACTGTGCTCCCTGGGCATTGAATTCATCACAGACCATAGAACAAAGCAGTAGAGCTACAACTACACAACTTCTAGAAGAAAATTAGAGGAAAAAACACAAAGAAACTCAGATAGGCAAGTTGTTAACAGGGCTCAAAAGCACAACGTATAAAAGAAAAAAAAAATCCAATGGACTCTATCAAATTTTGCTTTGCAAATGAAGACTTTAAAGAAAATAAGAAACCCAAGCCTCAGATTGGGGGGGAAAAGATTTGAAAAATATCTATCTGGTAAAGAACTTGTATCCAGAATACATATTAAGAAAAAAACCTCTGAGTAATCAATAAGATAACCAAACTCAAAAATGGGCAAGAGATTTGAACAGGCACTATGCTAGAGATGTGTTAGTGGCCAACAAGCACATGAGAAGCAGTGCAACATTGTTAATCCTTGGGAGAGCCCACACTAAAACACGACTGAGATGCCAGCACACTCCCACTAGGATGGCTAAAATCAAAAAGGTTGACAATTCCAAGTGTTGGCGGGGATGTAGCACAACTGGGCCTCTAACACCCTGCCGGAGGGGTTGCAGGTAGCACAGCCCCCTCAGAACCAGCCAGGCGGTTTCTTGTAAAGTTAAACAGATATTCACCCTGTGATCTAGCATTTCCACTCCTGTTTATTTACACGTGAGAAATGCAAACATGTGTCCACATAAAGACCTATCCGCAAATACTCGTAGTTGGGTCCACTGGTGGCCAGTTGGGTTTTGTTTTTTTTTAATCATTATGCACTCATGAATCTAAATTAATGCATGACAGGTTGCTACAGTTCATACTTGCTTTATCCTTAGAAAAACTCAGATTATTTGGGTTTGGTCAGTGGAGGCCTCATCTCGTTAGCTTCTGAGTCTTTTTTGCTTATTTCAATGTCTTTTTTTTTATGTTTTTGGTTACAAAACATACGATTTACCATTTGAGTGATTTTTAAGTGTGCATTTTAGCGGCACTCAGGGCATTCACACTGTAGTTCAGCCATCCCCACTATTGGCCTCCAGAACTTTCTATCACCTTTTCCAAATAGAAACTCTGCCCCCATTAAACACTGACTCTTCCCTCCCCTACCCCCGGCCCCGACACCCTGCTTCCTGTCCATGAATCTGACCACTCTGGGAAACACTTATATACAAGCGGAATCACACGGTATCTGTCATTTTGTGAGTGACTTATTTCATGAGCATAATATCCTCGGTGTTCATCCATGGGTAGCAGGTGTCAGGATGTCCTTCCTGTTTAAGATTGAATAATTATTCCTTTGAGTGGATATTCTACATTTTGCTTACCCATCCATCCACCAATGGATACGTGGGTTGTTTGCACCCTTTGATCACAGGGAATAACACTGCTATGAACATGGGGATGCAAATATCTATTTGAGACCCTGCTTTCAATTCCTTTCTGTTATACCCAGAAGTGGAATTGCTTACACACGATTGCACTTACATGAGGTACTTAGAACAGCCAAAATCACAGAGAAAGAAGGCAGAATGGAGGCCGCCAGAGACTGAGGCTGGAGGCACCATAGGGGTGTGGCAGTCTCATGGGGACAGAGTTTCAGTGTTACAAGATGAGGAGTTCTGGGGTGGGTGACACTGGTGGCTACACAATACCGTGAATGTGCTGAATACCAGCGAGCTGTGCACATAAAAATGGTGAAAACAGTAAATTTTATGTTATGTGTATTTTACCACAATGAAAAGCAAATAAAGCATCTGAAAATAAAAAGAAAAGGAATGGAATTGCTGGACCATGTGGTAATTCTGCATTTAACTATTTCCATGGTGGCTGTACTAGTTCATGTACCCAGAAGCTCACAGGGCTCCCATTTCCCTGCGTCCCTGCCAATGGTTGGTATTTTCTGGGTTGGTACAATAGCCATCTCAGTGGGGGTGAAGGGTCTTCCGAGTCTTTCTGATGTGACCTTCACCGTCTTGATACCTTCCTCGCCAGCAGGTTCGATAAGACCACCCAGGCTGCCCTTTTCCTGCGCCAGATCTGGAATCAGCCACTTTCTTGAGGAACCTCAGTTTCTTTCAATGGGAAACGATATGTCAAGTCCTTGTTCGGGCTACTAGGGAAAAGAGGGGCTCAGTGCTACCTGTGTGGCTCTTGCTTCTATGCCTTTTCAGGGGGCAGAGGTCAGGAATTTTTCCCTTTGCGATGAAGTAGCTCATGGGATTATTCTGACAATTTGACTTTAAAACCACAACTGGAAGGTTTTTACCTAATCTTTCCTGTTTTGCATCTTTGTCTCCTTCTCCCCATGCTGGGAATTCTGACTCTTGCCAACACAAGGAATAAATTTGATGTAGAAAAATCACACAAAAGTCTCAACTGTAATTGACCCTATCAACAACAGGATCACTAAAAATAGCTTGAAACTGTTTTGCAATGTTTTTGTGCTCAAGATATGCCACAGATGGAATGTTTGTGGCCCCCCCTTGTCCCCCACCAAACTCACATGTTGAAATCCTCACCCTCAATGTGACAGCATTTGAAAATGGGGTTTCTGAGAGGTGCTTAGGTCAGGAGGGTGCTTCCGCTACCCCCGCCCCCTGTGAATGGGATTAGTGCCTTTATACCAGAGGACCCAGAGAGCCCCTCACCCTTACCTCCACGCGAACATACAGTGGGAAGATGCCACTGGTTTGTGGTCTGAACCAGAAAACGAGTCCTCACCAGACACCGAATCTGCCAGAGACTTGATACCGAATGTCCAGGCTCTAGAACTGTGAGAAATAAAGGTCTGTAGTTCCTAAGCCTCTCCCCCTGCCCCCAATCTGTGACACTGTGTCTCAGCAGCCCAGAGGGACTGGGATCAGGTATGTCCCACTATATGCGTACAGTTAATTACTGTGTTTTAAAGTCACCTGGAACAGTTTCTGTCCCATGGTTCTGCCGCCAACCAGATACACGTTTAGCTTAGGTCCATTTGTTTCATTTTATTTTTGATTGGGGGGATTGCCTTTGAAATGTCATTGTGATGACTATGTAAAGCTAACTAATGTCCCGTAGGCACTTCCGATCCCTGTCCCTAACCCCACATCCCCCCCGGGCCCCATCAGTGAGCTTCTTGTATGACCTACACGACGTTATGTGACCATAGGCAGAGAGGCGTATCTGAATGGGGCTACACCAAGCATGTGTCTGTGAGTGTCTGTGTATTTTTAGGTAAATGGTGGCAAATCATACACACTTTTCCCACTTTGTTTTTTCTCTTACCAACATATGCCCAAGATCACCCTATCTGGGGCCTCGATTCTATTCCACTTGAAACACTATATCCATGTAACTACAAGTTCTCTGTTGGTAGTCACTCGCTGTATGGTCTGTAGTACTGACTCTGTCTTCTTCCCTGCATTTTTCTGTGTTTCTGAGGCTCCTGGAGCTTTTGTGCTGTGCTCCAGTGGCTTCCATCACTGACGTTGTGGTATAATTCATCCAGTCCCCTTGGTTTCGGCTCCCTGACTGTTGGATCCCTACAAAGACCCACGTTGAGCTATCCTTGGGGCAGGGGGAGATAATTTTCCCCAGAGTCTGATTTGAAGTAATATCTTTTTATTCCCAACCAACAGCCTCAAAGCAGCCGCAGACTCATCTGCCTTCCATCGCCCCACTATGCTTCCAGGCCGTGCAGCCGCCATATGCTCTGCCCCTGGTTTATAATCACCACTCCGTCTTAGCGCTAAACAAACACTGAATGCTCATCGCCACCTGTACACTGATAGCTCTCCAGTGACTTCGATGGTCTGAAATGCTCCACTTTTCCTCAGAAATATTGTCCATGGGAGCAATATTCTCCAAGTTCCCGCAGATCTGTAGTAACGTGCCTGCTGCCTGCGCACCTGAAGGCTGCCCACAGCAAACAAAATCCTTGGTCACATCCTCTCACCCTGAAAATCTTAAGCATGCAACTTTATTGTCTTCTGGCAAAAGCGTTGCTGCTGCAAAGCCCAAATGACAATACGATGTTTTTCTTCTTACAAGTGCCTTGCTATTTTTACCTGGGTGACCCAAAGACCTTTTGTCTCAAGTGTCTCTAGACGAAGACATCCCAGTGCTGGTTATTCTGCTTAAAGTTTCCCAGGAATGAGGCATATCCTCTTAACAGAGTTTCAAGTCATTCTTAAAAATTTCTTGAAATTAACTGAAATAGTTGAACAGAAATAATTGAAATAATTAATTCAATTAATTGAAATTTATTTCATGAGAACATCTCTTGACTAACCGTTTTGGAATTTGTTCTATTCCTTTGCGATGGTTTTATTGTTCAGGGACCCCCATTAATGTGTGTTGGGTATTATTTGCATATACTCTGTAACTGGTACTTTCTTTAAAATCTTCTCTTTCCCCTTCTGTATAACTGAATTCTAAAAATTTTCTCTTCTGTTTTTTAAAGACAGTGTCTGTGGTTTTTATCTGTTCTTGGGTGCCTTCTGGTGTAGTTTGATTTATTCCTAATTATCTCTGGGTTCCAGTCCCCTCAGTATTTCTAATTTTGGCTTATATAATGTCTCACGTCTTCCACCATCATCTTAGTTCCTTTCAGTGGTTTGGAAGAAGTAGGTCTTCATGTTATTGCTGGATTTTTGCTTTCATTGTATTCCACATTATTCCAGTGTCTACTTTTCCTTTTATAATAACTTTGTGTAGGGCTTTATTGCTATCCTTTCTATGCTTATTTTTATGTGGAATTAGTACACCTGAATCTTAGAGTCGGGCTGGTCAACATAGGTTTTCTGGTTGCAGTGTAACGCACTCTTGTTGGCTGTTTTCGTGAGTTGATCACACAGGTGCCTGGCATGTTCTGATGTGTTCTGGCTTGGTCTTCCTCTCCTGCTGCTGTCCCTGCCCTGATGACAGAGCTCCTTTCCTGCAGTGTCTCCCCAAGGCGGGGGCTCTGTCCTGGGGAGTGTCCATTGCACTGGACGTTGAGGGTCTTGCCTCCCCAGCCCCTCAGACCTTCCTGAGGGTGGTGCATCGGAGTGAGCAAACCCCACCCAGTTTCATCAGCTGCTCTCAAGTGTTTCCGCCACCCTTGGTGAGCATCTGTTGATGACCTACCCTGTCCCCTCTGCTGCCTCTGATGTGGATTTTGACATGACGAGGGTCTTATGGTTCGTCCCCACCCACTCCCATCCTGGGGGTGGCATCCTGTGTCCCATTTTTTGTAGATGTTGGCCATGGGTTTTGGTGTTTCCATTGTGGTTTAGGGAGAGTTTCAGGAGATACAAAAACTAGACTGCCATTTTTAGTTTCAGAGTCTTTCTCTCAATGTGCTTTTTAAACAGGTTTTTTATTTTATTTTATTTACAGATTTTATTTATTTATTTGACAGAGAGAGAGACAGTGAGAGAGGGAACACAAGCAGGGGGAGTGGGAGAGGGAGAAGCAGGCCTCTCGCAGAGCAGGGAGCCCGATGCAGGGCTCAATCCCAGAACCCTGAAATCACGTCCTAAGTCGAAGGCAGACGCTTAACGACTGAGCCACCCAGGCGCCCCTCAGTGTGCTTTTTAATTAAAAAATATAAACTACCATTTGTTGAGCCCCTATTAGGTCCAAGATACTTGACAGAGATTACTATGAGATTATGTTCCATCTTCAGAATCACCTTTCACATCTGCTATTGTTATTATTACTTCAATGTTTTGAAGGAGTTGAGGCTCAGAGAGGTTCAGTAACTTTCCCAAGGTCACACAGCAAGTAGGGCAGAGCCAAGACTTGGACACAATTCTGTATGGCTAAGTAAGTAAGTGTTTACCTGCCAATGAAAGCACTTGGTCCACTATAGGTGTAACTTAGAAAAGTGGCTCTCAGTTTCCCTGTAGGATTTTATGAGAATGAAGCAAAGTAGGAGAGTGTTTCTCACAGTAGTCTCAGAACTCAGAAAAGTCTCGCCACATACACTGAAGCATTTTATGCCGAGCGTGCATGGCATCCCAGTGCCCCTGAACCCTGCTTTCCTGAGCCCAGGAGAATCCATGGGTTGGGTGCTCTGGGGCTATTTGATACCACAATTTTATTTATTTATTTATAAAAGATTTAATTTTTAAATAATCGCTACACCCAAACTGGGACTCAAATTCACAACCCAAAGATCAAGAGTCACACGCCCCACTGACTGAGCCAGCCAGGCACCCCTGCAATTTTATTTTTTACCTATATTTTCCTGCACTGTCAGGTATCTAGAGAAAAACTTTCTTTGAACTTAAAAAGAAAATTTTACCATAGTAATATTTATTTCTAAAAAGGATTTATTTATTGGAGATAGAGCAAGAGCACAGGGAGGAGGTGGAGAGGGAGGAGGGTCTTTTAAAAAAAATTTATTTAAATTCAATTTAGTTAACATAAGGTGCATTATTAGTTTCAGAGATAGAGTTCAGTGATTCAGTTACATATAACACCCAGTGCTCATTATATCACATGCCCCCCTTAATGCCCGTTCCCCAGTTACCTCATCCCCCAACCACCTTCCCTCCAGCAACCCTCAGTTTATTTCCTATGATTAAGAGTCTCTTATGGTTTGTCTCCCTCTCTGATTTCCTCTTATTTTATTTTCCCCTGTGATCCTCTGTTCTGTGTCTTAAATTCCACATATGAGTGAAATCATATGATAATTGTCTTTCTCTGACTGACTTATTTCACTTAGCATAATACCCTCTAGTTCCAACTTCATCGTTGCAAATGGCAAGATTTCATTCTTTTTGATGGCTGAGTAATATTCCAGTGTGTGTGTGTGTGTGTGTGTGTGTGTGTGTGTGTCTGTGTCTGTGTCTGTGTCTGTGTCTGTGTGTCTGTGTGTGTCTGTTCGTCTGTGTACCAATATACCAATATATATATACCACATCTTCTTTATCCATTCATCTGTCGATGGACATCTGGGCTCTTTCCATAGTTTGGCTATTGTAGACATTGCTGCTATAAACATTGGGGTGCACATGCCCCTTTTGGATCACTACATTTGTATTTTGGGGTAAATACCTAGTCGTGTAATTTCTGGGTCATAGGGTAGCACTATTTTCAACGTTTTGAGGAACCTCCGTACTGTTTTCCAGAGTGGCTTCACCAGCTAGCATTCCCACCAACAGTGCGGGAGGGTTCCCTTTTCAGGGCTAGAGAATCTTAAGCAGACTCCCCACTGAGCGCAGAGCCCAATATGGGGCTGGATCTCACGACCCTGAGATCATGACATGAACCAAAACCAAGAGTTGGATGCTCAGCCAGCTGAGCCACCCAGGTGCCCCTGTAGTAATATTTATTATCTCAAGCAAAATATTTTCTAACAACCAAGCCATTCCATAAATACTGGCTGAGCACCATGCCAGGCTGCTCTCAGGTAGACTTGCCCCCAGAAGGGAAGACAGATCACAGCCAAGTGGGAGTTTCAAGTAGAGTAGCTCCTAGGAATGAAGTAAGGGGGTCCTGGTGGGAAGGTGGGAAGCTAGGGAAGGTCTCAACAAGGACAGGGCGTTTGGGTTGAGAAGTAGCTGATGGCCTGGGAAAGAAGGAGGTGCCAGCTCCCAGAAGTAAGGGCAAACGAATGGTGGGTATCGTGTCGAGGGCAAGGAGGAGAGTGACAGGAGGTGCCGTCAGAGGGGAGGGGCTGCCAGGGCACCAGGGGCTGGTGGGCGAGCCGGCAAGGACTTTGCATCTTGCTCGGGGAAGATGGGAGCCATCGATTGTTTAACACCAGAGACGTGGTCTGGCTTGTGTTGCAGGTGGGTTCCTTGGCCGCTCTGTGGAGAAGGGGTTCTAGGGGAGCAAGGACAGCAGCCAGCAGGTGAGCTAGGAGGCTGCAGCAGTGGCCAAGGGGGCATCCCCAGCGGGGCAGGTGAGGGCAGGTGCTCTCAGAAAGATGCAATTCTTTCCCCCGTGGGACCCCACGGTGCCTCTGCGAGGGTCCACAGACAGGGGCCTGGAGCTTATGAAGGACACGACTGGACAAGAGGGACCAGATCCGAGGGCCTGAACAAGGAGGTGGAAGAACCCTTATGCTATAGTACGTATTCAATGTATTTTGTTGAAATTATCGGTTGATTAGGATTTTAGTTGTGAATTGTGTAAAACTGATGAATCACAGACCTGTACCCCTGAAACAAATTATACATTCTATGTTAATAAAAAATAAAAAATAAATTAGAAAAAAAAAAAGGATTTTAGTTCTAACTCAAAACGAGCATTAATCCACGATGGGACTTCGTAGTTTCCCAAATGCTTCTGAAGCACGATCCTATTTGATCTTCCTACAATCCCCCAAAGCAACCAAGGCCAGCTGTATTTATCCCTGCTCTACAGACAAGGAAACTGAGGCTCAAGGGACCCTTTCTCTTTAAAACCTCACTCCAGGTCCTCGCCGCCTCCCCCCCGCCCTGGTGGAAACGGGCCTTGGGTCTGGGAGCGTACACTGAAATGAGTAAAGCCAACCTACCATTCTTCCATGGCCTCCGTGGGGGGATACGGCCTGGCACGCAGTAGGTGTGGCTATATTTGTGAGTGGACACCTGACCAGGCCCGGGACATTGGCTGCGTCACTTCCCCGTAGCGGCTTGGAGCTCTGAGCTTCTGCCTTCCGTACCTGCGGGTCCCCCCACACCGCACACATCGCCAGCTCCTGAAGGCAGGGACAAGGCTCGTCTATTCCTTCATTGCCCGCACCACGTAGCGTGGTGCCTGCCACAGTGCGTGTTGGTGAAGGAGTGTGGGGCAGTGTAGGGAGCAGTTAGAGTGGGAGCTGGGTGGGGCAGGAGGCCTGCGAAGGCCCAAAGGGCAGCTTAGGACAGAAACAGGTTGGCCCTTGGAGAGGAGTTGCTGACGGAGGAGCGGCCCGTGCGGAGTCAGCACCAGGGACAGCTCCCAGCCCCTCTGCCTTGTCCATCCACGTCCAGTCCCGGCCCGCCTCCCCCATGAAGCCCCTCCAGCTCAGATAGGGGGCCCTTCCTGGTTCTCCCTCCCTTTGCTGGGGCCCCAGGATGTGTCCGACGGTGGCATGCCCTTTCCTCAGAGGGTATGGATTCAGCGGGCGAGTCCTGACCCCTCAGGTTGATGGGGTGGGCTCACGGAACGGGGGACGATTAATACTCTGCGATGGGGAGAGCAGAGAGGGGACGGTGAGGGCATTTTACTCCCGTGGTAGCTAAGCACCAGGCCCAGGCCCTGACAGGGGCTCCTCCAGCACGTGGAGGACACTGGTCTGGGGGCAGGAGGCTTGATCTCAGACCAACCCTGCAAAGGCTGCATCACGTCTGTGGAGTCAAAGCGCCATCAGGGAATCTGGGAGCTGGGCCTCCTGTGCCCTCTCGAGCTGCAGCATGGTGGGCTTACCCTCTCTCTCCCTCTGATCAACCACCCGCTCAGGTGGGCCGAGGCCTGAAGCCAAGTGTGGACCAGAGGCCCTGAGCCTTGACGGAGAAGGTCGCCAGGGGAAATAAGGTTTCAGTCTTGGGGAGCGAGGAGGGGCTGCAAACAGGCCGGAGCAAGGAGGGGGCTGGGATCCAGGCTCTGCCCCTCGACAGCTCGGGAACTTCAGGCCCAGCCCCAATTCTGATCCCGTTAGAGAAACCACACCCACCTGCCCCCGCACGGGGAGGGCCTGGCACAGAGACTAGCCTCCCCCCTGCCCTCGGGCGGGCCACGGTCAGTGTCTGAGCGCTGGTGCCCGGAGACCCGGGGGTGGCTCTGGGGTGTGTTCCCTTCATCGTCCCCTGACTGTCACAGTGCGCTCTCTTCCCAGAAATCCTTCTAAATTTAGGCGAGCATCTTGTGTTTCTGATGAGAAAGGCGATGCCGGTAACCGGAACCGTTCAGGGCAGGGCAGGAGCCGCGCAGGTGGGAGCGAGCCGAGCAGGGAGCCGCTAATCTCTCCTCGTCGCCCCCGCAATCAATCGCTGACAGGTTGTTCCTGGAACGGGTGTTTTAAGCAAGGTCACGGTCTCTCTTCTGAGAGTGTCGTCCGCAGGAGGGACGGCCGGCCTCTGCCCCTCCCACCCAGGAAGCACCCCTTCCACCTGGGGGTTTGGTGGGAGGGCCTTGGACCGGGGATTCAGGGGACCCCTGGCAGCCCATCTGTCCCTTGGGGTGTGGCCTGTGTCTGGTGTCCCTTCTTGCTCTGGTCTCCGAATCCTAGGATTCTCCTCCTCCCTGAGGGGGGAGGTCAATCCAGAAACATGCGTGATTTCAAGGACAGCAGTCATTTGGGGTAGGCGGCCTGTGCTTGGTGATTTATGACAAATCCTGAGAGTAGATGTTGTCCCTGCCATTGCACAGACGAGGCTCAGGGTCAACCAGTGTGCCCGGGTCACAGGGGACAGGGAAGAGCTGGGGTCAAACCCAGGCCTGTTTGACTCCAAAAGTCTGCTTTCTCCCTGACCCCTCCCCTGCCCTCTTTGTAAGCCCCTACCAGGCAATGGTCCCCATTATAGGGCCGGGGACACAGTGAAGAGTCAGAACAGCCCTGTCTCAAGGGGCTTATGGAACAGAGGGACAGACGGACTCCGTTAACAAGATCAATATCTCAGAAAGGAGAGAGTTGAGGTAATGACCTCCGAAGGCAAGTCTACCCGGACCTTCAGTTTGTGGCTTTCTTTGGAAATTTCTTTGCAGATTTAATTAGGTTAAGGATGGTGACAGGAGATCATCCTGGATTAGGGCGGGCCCTCAATCTAATGACGAGTGTCCTTCCAGGAAGAAGAGAGGACACACAGACACAGAGGGGAGAGGTCAGAGGGAGGCAGAGGTTGGAGTGAGGTGACCACAAGCCCAAGAGCAGCGGGAGCCCCCGCGAGCTGAAAGGGGCAGCCCCCAGTTTGTGGTCACTGTTTACAGCTGCCCTGGGGGCCTCATCTGCTGGCACGGGAGTGCCCGGAGCCAGCAGGTCCTGGAGGGCGAACGGCTCGCCATGGTCCTGCAAGGACGAGCCCCCGGGCCTCTGTCCCTCATCCGTGAGACGACAGAGGGGGAGGGGTAACGGGAGTCCCACGCTGTCCTGCGGGCAGGGCCGAGTGCTCAGACTTGAGGAACTTCAGAGCCACCCAGAGAGCTCGTGAAACAGACTGCCCCTCCCCTGCAGGGTGGTGCCTGGCTAGTGGGCACGTCCTCCCCAGGTTGTCCCAATGGTCTGTGGAGCTCTCCCATTGCCGTGTCGCCGAGCCGCCCCCGCCCCCTGGGTCCTGCCCCCTTTCCCTGCTCCTCCTCGGCAGCTGCGGGAGGAGACGCACTGCCTCTCGCGTGTCTCCTCCTGACTCTTCTGGACCCTTCCCAGGAAGCTCCGCCGGCCAGCCACTCCCCAACACCGCCCTGGACGAGGCCCCTGCTGGCCTCCGCGTTACGGCCCGGGAGCTGCGCTGCGTTCCCGCGACACGGCCTCCGTGGCACTGACGGGCTGGAGATCCCTCCTTGAGGTGCAGGGCCCTGGTCTCCCTCATGCCTCTCTCCCCCTGCTGGCTCTCCTCTTCTCCACTCCCTCCCAGCCCTGGAGGGCCCAGAGCTCCATTCATGATCCGTCCATCTGTTCTCTGGCCGTGAGCATTCCAGGTCGTGTCGTCCGTCTCGGCCAAAGACTCCCAAGGCCACTTCTCCAACCTCGCCCTGAACTGCAGACCCAGCAGGCCAGGTGCCCACTTAGACTGCCAACCTCGATGCCAGTAGACACCGTCAACCTCTGGGTCCAGACCGGAGCTCCTGCTTCCCCAGTCCTGCTGCACCTGCAGCCTCGCAGCTAGAGGGACAGGGATTTTTGTCTATGTTGCTTCTCATGGGTGCATCCCCAGCACCCCCAAGAGACATCTGGACATTGCAAAGAGGAGGAGCAGTTGGCAAAAGTGTCTGAGAGGAAGCACAGGGAGGAGGGTGGAAGCGGGGGGAGGGTGTTCCTCCCACCCCATACCAAGCCCACGTCCGCACTCAGCAGCTCTGTCTTGCATGGCTTCTCAGGATCGACACTGCTTCTGATGAACGGGGCTACAGGTTTCCCTAAGATCGTGCTAAACTTGAGTATGCCTCAGAATGACCTTGGTGGAACAGAGGCTGACCTTGGTCTTGCGAGAACACAGGCTGCTGGGCCACGCCTCCAGTTTCTGGTGCAGCAGGGCTAGGGTACGACTGAGAATTTGCATTTCTAAATCCTTCTGGTTGAATCTGATAAGATTTTATATATTCAGTAGAATTATATATATGTATTAATCAGTAGAATTTCTAGGCCGTATGGCCTACGGATCTTCAACTGTACCAGAAATTGCTTTTCAAAGTAGTTCTATTTACATCCTGCCAATCATCATGTGCCGTCATCGTAAGTTTCCACGTGTGCAGAGGTATGTGCCTAAATGTTCCATTTAATTGCCCATCTTTCGTCTGTGCACCAATACCACACCACTGTTGTCATGAGAGCTTTTCAAAAGTCCTCGATATCTAACGCGATGAATCCCTCCCACATTCACCTTCTTCTTCCTTAGTTTCTGGCTAATCATGGCTTTTTGTTATTCCATTTAAATCTTAGAATTGGCTTGCCAAGTTTATTAAAAAGAAACCTGTTGGGTATTTTATTAGAATTTTATTGCGTCTATAAATTAACCAGGGAATAATTGACATCCTTATGATATTAAGCCTTCATATCCATAACATAACATAGCTTTTCATTAGGTCTTACCTACTGTCTTCCACTAAATGTTTTATAATTTATTACCTACTGATCTTGTACACCTTTCCTCATATGCATCTCTTAATGCCTCACTTTGTGTCACTATTATAGATGACATCTGTATTTTCTAAATCTATATTTTCTAAATGGTGTCATATAAATGCAATTGACTTTAATTTATTGTTGTTCTATCTAGAAACTTTGATAAATCTTTCATTAACTCTAACAGATTCTGTGCAGATTATTTTTGATTTTCTATGTAGAAAATATCATAGGACAATGATAACAGCTCTGTATCTTCCTTTGCAATTTGTATATTGCTTGTTTCTTTTTCTTGTCTTACTGTATTGGCTGGTGTTCCCAATACGAGGTGAGTAAGAGTGAGAGAAATGTGTTTTATCAGAATGAAATCAGATTTTAAAGGAATTGGCATTTTTCTGTTTTTTGTTTGTTTTTAATTTTTAATTTTTTTGGTAAGATTTCTTTGTTTTGTTTTGTTTTATAGTTCCTCTTTATGAGGCAACAGAAGTTTCATGCCAACCCTAATATTGCAGGTTTTTAAAGAACACAAATGGATTTGAATCATCAGTTTTGTATAATATTTTCAATGTCTATTAAGATGGTCATATATTTTTTCTTTTATCTATTAATGTAATGAATTAATAATATTACTAATGTAACAATTTTGTTTTCTTATAATGAACCTCCATTAATCATGACTTATTCCCCTTTCCGTAGTGTAGAATTTGGTTTGCTAGTATTTTTTTGTTAGATTTTTACACCTATGTTCATGAGTAAGTTTTCCTTAATTGCTCTATTTTTTATGTCAAAATAAGCTGGAAAAAATGCTCAACATTACATGTCATTAGGAAATTGCCAATTAAAGCAGCAATGAGATAACCCTACAAACCTATTAGAATGGCCAAAATCCAAAACACTGGCAACACCAAATGCTGGTGAGGATATGGGGCAGCTGGAACGCTTGCTCACTGCTGGTAGGAATGCAGGACGGCACAATCGCTGAAGAGGTCAGTTGGATGGGATCCTACAAAGCTAAACATACTCTTACCATGTGATCTAGCAACTTTACTCCATGGTATTTACCCAAATGAGTGGAAAACTTATGTCCACCCCAAAACCCATTCATGAATGTTTATTCATAATCAGCAAAACTTAGAAACAACTAAGATGTCCTTCAGTAGGTGGAAGGATAAATAAGCTGTGGTCCATCCAGACAATGAAATATTATTTAGCACGAAAGAGAAACAAACCATCAAAGCATAAAAGACAGAGAGGAACCTGAAATGCTATTAGCAAGTGAAAGAAGCCCACATGAAAAGACTACACACTGTTTTATTCCAACTCTATGACATTCTGGAAAAGGCGATATGGAGACAGAAAGGAGATCAGTGATTTCCAGGGCTTGGGGGGTGGGGGCACGTGGGATGAGGGAGGGGGCGCTGAACAGGTCGATCACAGAGGAAACTACACTGTACGGTGGATACTTGTCGTTAGACATTCGTCAGAACCCACAGGATTCACAACACCAAGAGTGAGCCCTAATGGAAACCTATGGACTCTAGGTGATGATGACGTGTCAGTGGACATTCATTGCACTTGGTAACTAATGTCCCACTGCTGGGAGATACTGCTAATGGGGGAGGCTCTGCATGTGTTGGGCCAGGGATTACCTGAAAATCTTCATACTTTCCTCTCAATTTTGCTGTGCATCTAAAACTGCCCTAAAACATAAAGTCTATTTTGTTTAATGAGTTGGAATATGTTTTCTAGTTTTCTATACTCTCAAAGGATTTGTGAGAGATTGGAATTATTTGTTCCTTGAATGTTTACCTGTACTTACCTGGGACTTGTGTTTTGTTCTGTTTGTTTTCTGGAAAGATTTTTAAACTCTTGATTCCGTTTCTTTAATGCCCATAAGACCACTTGGGTTTTCTATTTCTTCCCGAGTCAGGTTTGGCATTTTGTATCTTTTTGGAGATCTGGCCAGTTCACCTACATTTTCTTATTTAGTGCTATAGAGCTGCTCATCATAGTCTCCACTTACTTATATTCTGCTCATGATTTATTTCCTGTGGCCTTACTTAGCAATCCTTATCCTACCTCTCATGCCTAGATATTTAATTTTAAGCTTTGTTCTTTTCTGATATAAGAACCTAAGCCTACAAATCCTTTTCTAAATATCGCTTCAGCGTTTCCCCATGAGTTTGGATATGTACTGTCTGTTATTACGCTTTTCTGATATTCTCTCATCTTCACGATGAGATCTTGTTTGACTCAAGAACTAGCTGTGGGTGCATTTTAAAGTCTGCACGTGCTTAATATCGATGTTAACTTAATTGCACTGTGGTCAGAGAATGTGGTCTCTTTGGTACCTCTTCTCTGAAATGCGTTGAGGCTTGCTTTGTTTATGGCTTAGTTTTTAATAGATGATCCACGGGCGTTTGAAACGAGTGTGAATCCTGCAGTGGTGGGTGCAGTTTTCTGTACATGTTTATTAGATTCAGCTTATTAGCTGTGTTGCTAAAAACATCCCGTGTGACATCCTTTACCAGTTACTACAAGGCATGTCTCATGTCTCTCTACCTCTGGCGGTGTTTTTATCTTGAATCCATTTGACTGATATTATTATAGCGAGACCAGCTTTTGTGATGAAGAAGAGTTTCCGGGACATCTCCCAATACTTCCGTCAGCCCGTCTCTGTGGTTCAGCAGCATGTCTGTCGGGGACAACACAGAGCATTTTTGCCCCACCTCGCGGTCACCGTGTATCCGCATCTGTACCCGCGTGCACCAGGGTCTGCCCGCCCCGTCCCTCTCCTCTCACCTGGAGCTCCAGCGCCCACCGGAGCCTCTTGCCTTTTCCTCTCCTACGTCCTGACTTCTTCTTCCTGTTTCCTCTGTCACCACCTCCATGCGCTGCGCTCTAGGCAATGTCTCCATGTCCCTTTTGCTTTTCACCAATTCCCTCCTTAGCTCAGTTGACACAGACTGTCTTGTTTTTCCAAGTCCAGGTCTCACATCTCCCATTCTCAGAATTTCGTTTTGGTTCTTGCCAATCAGATTCGTCAGCGTGGACCCCTTCTTCTCCCTGGTCACACTTTCTTTCAGTTCTTTATATAAAACAAATTTGTTCTTGGCCTGATGCCTTGGCTCTTGCAGTCTTTGTGGATCTGATTCTGCAGATTTTAAATGTAGCGGCTTGCCCTTGGGTGTTAGGTTTCCACTGTAATTTCATATTAATTGTAACTTACTAGGCTGAACATTTCTGAGGACTGTGTGAGACTTGCTGTCCCCTCTGCCAGGTGGCTTCTGTCCCCTTGTCCCGTTTCACATGTGCTGGCTCGTGAAGAGGTGCCTGTCCCAACCCGTGACCCTGTGTGGGCCCTGACTTTGCTTCTTGTCCACCAGTTACATGGGGCCCCTCGAAGCTCATCTCTGGATGCCCAAGATGGGCAAAGGTCTCCTGGATAAAGCCCACCTTCCACGCTGCTCACTGTCCCGGACTCACCATTTCTGGCCATACGGCCTTTCACTCTTTTTCCTACCAGCTCAGAGAAACATCTTAAAAGATGAAACACCTGAAAAATGTCTACAATACATATTTCTTTCATCCAGCCTCTTGATTGATCTGCAGCGGGATGCTTTCTCCAGACATCTAGATTGCTATATTGCCAGAAGGGGGTCCTTCAATTTCCAACAATGGAACACTCACCGATGCGTTGAAGAGAAAGCATTCTTTGAGCACATGCTGTATACTGGGCTCCGGGACGGGTGCTGTGCCTGGTGTGGCGAAGGGACAGGCAGAATCGGACAAGCTCTCACAGGTAGCCGTGAGCCCAGCTTTCTCTTCCATCCGGGGCTGTGGCAGCGGGGACAGGTGGGTCATGGTCAAGCCCCCTTCGAGAAGACTCAGCCAGCTGGCTGCAGAAGGAGACCGCAGCCGAGCTGGGTGAAGAGCTGCCGGCCTCTGCGCAGCTCAGAGGACGCTGGGACATGCCCGCGGCATGTGTGGGCGCAGAGGCAGGGTGGGTGGGTGGTACCCAGGCTCCCGGGGATGGGATTGGGGCGCAGACCCCCCAGCGGCCCTGGGCCGGGCCCAAAGCCTCCGTCTCCTCCAGCGTGGCCGGGAAGACCCTGGGAGAGATTCATGCGCCTGGCAGGTTGTAGCTCGGGGTACGGTGACACAGGTAATGGAGGGGGGCTTGGGGTGTCTGCAAAGCACGGCCACGGTTCCAGCTCCGCAGGCGACATCGCACCCCGCACATCACAGCCTATTCCTATCATTAACACCAACACGAGCTGCAGCCTGGCCCAGGCGGACCCGAGCCGGAGGACGAAGGGCTGCTGCCTCCCCTCGGCCTCGACAGCCCCGCTCGGCAGCCTGTCGGGAAGATAAAGCCCCGATGGCCTCGTGCTGGGCCGCCGGGGCCGGCTCCAGGCTTAGTTAACCTGTTTTTATCTCCCATAAATCCTCGTAAGCGACTTTAAGGCTCATCAGGCCTTCAATTGCCATTTAAGTGTTTTTTTCTGCACTAACTGCTTCTTGTTAAATAGTTTGACATTTATGCGTCTAGACTTTGGTTGTTTGGATATTGATTTGGTCCAGAACGATAATGGAGGAGAAAGGCCGTCTCTGGCAGCAGCCGTATATCTCCGTGAGGCAGATTGCTTCTTTCTTTTTCCCGCGCTGGACCCCGAGGTGAAACCCCTGCAGGGTTCGGAAGGGCGCCCGCTCCCGAAGGGTTCCCCAAGTCTTCGGGACAGGGGAGCCGGCTAAGCACCAGACCTGCAGGGGCAGCTCTCGGGGGCGTTTCCTGGCAACGGCCAAGTTGTTCTTTCTGGAGGCCGCCAGTGCCGGAGTCACAGGTGGGATGGCGGCGGGGACCTCAAAGGGGGATGAATCCAGCTTAGCTTGTGTACAACATCTTGAGCTTGCCAGGCCCCTTTCATGCCCCAGCACCTTCGTCCATGCTGTACCCTCGGACTAGAGTGCCTTTCTTTCTTCCATCTTGTGAACTCCTACTCATCCCTCAAGACCCCAAGCAGATGCTCCCTTCTGAGCTGGGCTCCCCAATGATGCATGTGGGGATGCCCTGGTAGAGACATCCAGGGCCCTCACCAGTGTCCTTAGGGGTCAGTCGGACCCTGCTGGTCAGCACGTGGGTGCGAAGGGCCACTCAGGAATTCTGGGGTGCAGCTGGACCCAAGAGGAGGGTCTCCAGCTCCTTTCTGGCCCAACCTCTCCTCCACCGTGTTCTCTGTGTACCCCACCGACTTACGCCAGGTGTGGCAATCCTCGAGATCCAAGCCCCTGCGGCAGACACCACCCGGGGAGCTTGTGGCCAGAGAGTGAGTCTCCGATCAATACCCAGGAACCGCGCGGAGCCACCAGCCGGGCGGCCTGGGTGAGTCATGGCTCCAGGAGGGTGAGGGAAGCCCCGTGCCCCTTCCCCTCTTCCCCACCTCTGCCCGTGTCCCCGATGTCCTCATTCCTGCTGTAATTCTTTCAAAAAGAGTAACTCTTAAAACCCAAAAGACACAGAGAAAAAATTTCCAGCCATGTCCCCAAGTCCAAGAATCCACAAATGTTTCCATTTTATCATTTTGATTTAGATTGATTGAAATCAAGGGGATAAGAGCCACAGATGAAGTTTGCCTCTCTCCTGCCCATTGTGCACCCTGCACCCCCAAGGGCACCTCTGTTCTCCGTGGCCTCTGTCCCCCAAGTTCACCTTCCTCTTCCATGTTATAGGCATTTGTAAGCAGCTTATCGTGTTGCTTTGTGTGTTTAAAAATGCATGTAAAATGTTGAACATGTTTTTACCATTCTGTAGCATTTCATCATATGAGTGTGCCTCTGTTTTATTTGTCCATTCTATATGATGGGCACACAAGCCGCTCCAAGCGAGGTCACCACGAGGTGTGTGGGTCCCAGCCTTTCGAAGCAAGCCCCAAAAAGGAGGCTGGGTCCCCACTCCTCCTCAGGTCCCCGGGGGAGCCGATCCAACAGACGCCTGGACATCTGTCTGTCACTGAAAACATGGATTTCCTCTTTGCTGTATATCTTCTGCCTGTTTTCTTCTGGTCATTTGCCTTTCTCCTCCCCGAGTTAGGCAGTAATTTATATGTCCAGGATATTAGTCTTCCGTCTGATCGATACGCTGCAGATGTCTTCTTCTGTCTGCTGCCTGATTTTTATCTTTGTTTCTGTGTCTTTGTCCGACAGTTAATTTAAATCTTGATGTAAGCCAACCTACCACCGTTGCCTTTACCAGTGATTCTACTCGTCTCTGACTCAGGATTTTCCTGCCCTGGGGTCCTGAGCTTCGTCCGCCTCCCTCGAGTACCTGCGTTTCCCACACTAAGACCTTTGATCCAGCGAGAAGTTTCGTGCCATGCGCGGCTCTAATTTTTGCTGAAACCACTTTACATTTTTAAGGACAACTCTTGCTGGATTTTGCTAATTCTCTGCGTGAGGTTTTGTGCATGGATGTATACATTTGGCCCGTAGTTATCTGTTTTTGTACAAACTGTGGATGGGTTTGGGGTCATGGGTCATCAGTCTGCAAACAAGTCTGCCGGAGATAGAGACTTCCTGCTCCTTGAAGGTGTGTTAAAGCTCACCTTTAAAGGGCCGGGGGCTACTCAGTTTTTTCCCCACTGAAGGTTTTCTGTGTCCCCTAAAATAAAATTTGGAAGCATGTTTTTCTGGAAAAAGCTGTTCCTACAGATTTTTCAAATATATTCGTATAAAGTTGTTACTAACATTTTCTTAGGATTTCTCAGTAGCCCTTGTGCACGTGGTTATGTCTTCTCCTTCCTGCAATGTCTACTTGTGCCCTCTCTCCTTTTTCTCGTAAGCAATCTTGGTAAAGATTGGTTTAATATTTCAAAGAATCATATTTTAGATTTTGATGCTATTTATACAACCTTGATTTTTTAATTGTTTTATTCTTGCTGTTGGCAGAGCAGTGTCGTGGTCAAGGACCTGGGTTCTGGACTGAAGGTGTCTCTGCCACTTCTGCTGCTGTGTGATCTTCATCAGGTTACTGCACCTCTCTGTGCTTCATCCATAGAGTGACGAAAACAGCGCCCACTTCAAGGGTTGTCATGAAAAAATAAATGAAGTAATATTGTAAAGAGCTGGAAGTATTCTTTCAACATTTAAAAAACCTTTGCAAATTAAGACTAGAGGGTTTCCTTAACTAACATTGATTATCTACCAAATGCACGCAAACAGCACACGTGGGGTGAGCTGTTGTAAATGTCCTACATCAGGAACAAGGCAAGTCTCAAGTCAGCATGATGAGGAGGTCCTAGTAGCTCAGGAAGGCAAGACAAAATATAGAAGATACAACAAGTGGTGGGGGGTAGAAATCCAAGTTGTCACTATGGTCATCCGACATGACCGTTCTCTACAGAAAGCCCAAATAATATAGATACTTTATTATAATGAACAAGAGATCAGCAAGGTTTCTGAATACAAGATTAATCTATTTGTAAAAGCATTACTTTAAGGCAGGACCAAACAAAAAGTCTAATTTTTGCAATAACAACAGCAAATTCAGAACACCTAGCAATCAATCCAGGGAAAGGCCCCTGCAGAGAAAGTCATTAAACATTGTTGGCAGAACTTGGAAAGACCTAAGTAAAAGGGGAGGTGTACCATATTCGTGGAGACAAAGATTTATGAACCTCAAGATGTCAGTTCTCCCTAAACTGATGGACAGATTGTGATTCTAACCACATTTCTTTGTGTCTGTGTGATTTAATAAACTGATTCTAAAGTGTTTGTGGAAAAGCAGTGTCTGAGAATAGCCAAGGCGCTCTCCAAGAGCACTGGGGAGAGAGACTTACTCTTCCAGATATCAGAAAATGTTACAAAGTTACAGTAATTCAAACCCTCTGTGCCCCAGAGAACTGGAAAGAAACATTGTGTGCAGAAAGTTGCCTGTGAATGGTCTTTGCAACATTCTTCATGTTGGCCAAGCCTGCATCAACAGCGGTGGGTGAAGAAGATATGTCCTTGCCCACAATAGAATCTTACTCAGCCATAGAAAGGAGGGAGCTCTGACACCTGCTACCGTTTGGACCAACCCCGCAAACAGGATGCCGAGGGAGGGAAGCCATTCACAGAGGCCACCTGCTGCACGACTGCGTTGATGGGAAATGTCCACGACAGGCCAATGCATAGAGACAGAAACTAAGTTTGGGCTGCCAGGGGTTGGGGTTGGGGCGGGAATGGGGAGTGAGTGCTAATGGTTTGGGGTTTATTTTGGGGATGTTGAAAATGTTCTAAAATTGATCATGGTGACGGCCAGATTACTCTGTGTGTCTACTAAAAGCCATCGCCTTGCACATCTTAAACGGGCGAATCTTATGGTCTGTGAGTTATATCTGCGTTTTTTGGAAAAAGGCCCTGTTGGTACAGAATTAGACAAATGGACCAGAGCAGGCTTCGGAGGGCAGGTCCTTGGAGGACTCACTCACCAGGCCCAGGTGTGAGCACACTCTCTGGCACCGGCAGAGAGGCAACAAGTGTTTGTTGAATGAATGCATGTGTGTATGCCTGTGTGAATGAATGAATGAAAGAGCAAGGCCAGAGTTGTTCAGTGTCTGCCGTTGGGCATCCAGCCGGTGGGTAAGTGGAGAAGCTGGAGTTTGATTTCCGGTCACTCTGGCATCTCGAGCCCACCCCTCCAGACCCACCGAGGGGGGAGGAAAGCATAAGAGCTGGAGGAGGCGAGGGAGGAGGCGAGGGAGCCTGGTCTGGGAAGACGGTGATGGCGAAAGCTCGTCCACGATGATGCGAGAGGCGCTGGACTCGAGACTGGATGGTGAGGGGACCCGGAGTGGGAGGGTTCGAGCCAACACGAGCGGCCGTGCCGGTGACCCTTGGGAAGCATCTGGGACACGATGGGCGCAGTGGGACCACCTCCTGTCTGTGCGGTGACAGTTGAGGCCGGGGCTTCTGGGGTTTACTGAACCTCCCCTCCATTCACCCCCCAAGCTGTCCCCAGGCAAAGAGCCCCCAGACCAGATGACATCAGAGCTCGGGGGCCTCGGGCAGCAGTAATTCTGACCTGATATGCGGTAAGATGAGAGCCTTGAGGCCCTTTTTATTGTAAACCTGTTGTGAAGCCGTTCTTCCCTCACCCCTCCCCGCCGGGGACCCTCTGCGCCAGGTCTCCTTCTTAGCAAACCACAAGGTAAAGATCCGTGGTGGTCTCTGGCTTCCTCGCAGCGGTGGGAGGGAGCAGTGCTCAGGAAGGCCCGGGGACGCGGCCGCATGATTTAGGAGGGTGGAGCATTTATCCTTCTGATGCACTGAGAGCCCTCCCCACGCGGCCTGAACACGAGTTATTTTCGGCAGGTGCCAGGAAAAGCACGGGGGAGGCCCTGCGGCGCCGCTGGCTGTGAGATCTCTCCGGGGCAGACGGGCCCAGATGCTATCTCTCACCCTCCAGAGACCTTGGCTGGATCTCCTGACACCCGTGCCTCAGTTTCCCTATCCCGGGCTCGTGCAGCCCCAACTTCTGCCCAGGTCTCCCTCCAGCTGGTGAGGCCACCTCTGGGGTGTGATCATGGCCCCGGTGGGATTTTTCCGGTGGATTTTCACCCGGGAGCCCACTTGCTGATATCCTGCTGTGGGGGTGTGGGGGGCACCGTGGATGGGTTTGACTCTGGAACATTTCCACTTGGAAGAATTACGTCAATGGCCACACGAGCAGCGCCCACCCTCTCCCCCACGCCTGCACGGATGCTCCCTGGTGGACGGGCCACTGCTAGGACAGGTGTGCACTTTTGGAATGGACTTGTCACGGGAGAGTCACAGCATGCTGGGACCTCTGGGACCCGCTGCATCAACATCCTCGTGTAGAGAGAGGAAGCTGGTCTGGTTCTGCTCCACACCCGGGCCCTGGGGTCTGCACTTGCCTCCCCAGGCCGCCGCCTCCCACTTCCCCACGTGGCAGCCTTGGCCCCCGCTGTGTCTCCCAGGGCTGCGTCTCCAGGGCAGACTCGAGGCCGAGCCAATCATGAGATCGTCGATAAACCTTCTCTGACCCCGTAGGTCCCTCCCTCGTGAAGGCTCCTTACCAAGGGCAGGCCCACTCGGGAGTCCGCCCTGGGAGATGCGTTCCTCTGGCCACTCACTTCGGGGGGTTCACTCAGCACTGAGTAAGCCGCGGGCCGGCCCCGGGAAGTGAGGACACAGAGAACTCAGCGCTCCCTACCTCCGGCCGCTGCGTGTG
Source organism: Potos flavus (assembly GCA_028534135.1). NCBI lineage: Eukaryota > Metazoa > Chordata > Mammalia > Carnivora > Procyonidae > Potos > Potos flavus. The sequence goes on along the minus strand of CM052899.1, from coordinate 174,532,924 downwards.
AATGCGTGTGCAGAGGGCTCTATCTGCCACGGCGCCACGAAACGTGCCACGCACAAGCCACGCGTGCCAAGGAGATAACCAGCAATTCCATACAGAGAGCCTGGCCGGAGGTGGTGATGTTTAGGTGGGACCTTGACAGATGTGTAGGAGTTCGTTATGAGCAAAATACCCATAAGATAAGAAACCGCATGAGGAATGGCAGGAAAATGGCCCGCATCCCGTAGGAGCTCCCTGCGGCTGCTGGAACAAACGCCAGCAAGCCTCAAGTCTTCAAACAACACGGATTTATCATCTCGAAGCTCTGGAGGTTAGAAGCCTGAAATGGGTCTCAAGGGGCTACAGTCAAAGTGTCCCCAGGGCTGGTTCCTTCTAGAGGCTCCTGGGGAGAAATCGCTCCTATCTCTTCACCTTCCCATCATCATCGGTGAGGGGAGTCGGGGTTCCCGTGTCAGCTGGCCAGCAATGGGGACCCCCCACCCCGGGCGGCTCTCCCTCTCCTGGGCGCTCTAGCCACCTGCAAACGCTCACCCGGCCCCTGGCTCAGCCCACCCCAGCCGGGTGACCACGTTTCTTTCTCCCCCCACTGACCCCCCGGCTCAGCCTCTTCACCCCAAACTCCCCCAGCAGCAGGGAGGCAGAGAGCTGCCAGATTCGGCCCAGCCCTTACCTGCCTCTCCCGGCTGGGGGTGCTTCTCCACCCCCGGGCCTTGGCCTCCGTTTCCTGCCAAGCCCTGCTGTCCGGTCAGGCCCCTGCGCACGGTCTTACCTGGGACACCTGCCAGGACTGGCCACAAGCTCCTGTGTGTGACCCGTCCCTCTCTGGGCCTGGGCTTCCTGCTGGCCTTTTCTTAACCTGCACACAGGGGCGCCAGCACCCAGGAGGTGCTCAGCAAACACCTGTGGAAGGAGGGGGAGGGGAGAAGCGGGGAGGGGAGGAGAGGGGAGGGGAGAAGTAGGGAGGGGAGGAGCGGGGAGGGGAGAAGTAGGGAGGGGAGGAGTGGGGAGGTCACTGGGGCGGGCGCCCTTGGCTTTCGGGGGCAGTGGGTGCTGCCACGGTCCTCCCGGCTGGGACCGAGGCCCCACAGAGCACCCCGCCCGGGAGTTTGGAGGTGAGGGAGGCCCACCCTGTTTCCCGCTGCCTGGGGACCTTCGTGCCCCTTTACCCCAGAGGGAGCAGCGGTTTGGGGCCCCCCAAGGCCCTGGCACCCCAAAGTGCATGGGTGGTGGCCCTGCCCTCCAGTGGACACTGCGTGGACCGGCCCTGCGTGGCAGTCTGCCGTGGCACCCCCGTGCTGATTGCTGCCCGCGGGCCAGAGCGCGCTGTGCTGGGGTCTGCTCTCCTGGGCCATCAGGACGGCCCCCTGCCCAAGAGGGAGGTGGGGGTGGCGCGTGGGGTGTGAGGAGCCCAGAGGGTGGCGAGGGAGGCTCGTGGCGGGAGGCGGCCGGGCTGCTGGAGGCCTGGCACGTCCACACCCTGGGACCACAGCACCCTCCTTCTCTGCGGGTGGGGAACCCCAACCTGCCATGCTCCCCCAGAGCTGACTGGAGCATCCCCCCAAATCCTCGGGGCCATCCCCACTCGGAGGCTGGTCAAGGTCAGGGACTTGTGCTTGACCTTGTAGATCGGCCACAGGCACGCATGAAGGAGAGAGCCTTCACCGCGTTCCTTCCTGACACACTGGGTTCCCTCCTCCTGTTCTCAAAGGGCTTGTCCTACAAAGGGGGGCTCATCCTGTAGAGGGGGGCTCGTCCCATGGAGAGGGCTTATCCCACAGAGGTCTCCTGCTCCCCCACAGCCCGAAAGCCGGCTCTGAGCCCCCTTTAGAAGGAGGACACGGAGTCTCAGAAATCCTGGGAGCGAGAGGGAGGGTGGGCTGGCCTGATCCAGGCGCTGTCAGCAAAGACAGACTCAAGTGATGATTCCAGAAAGCCCGGCCTGAGGATTCCAGAAGCCCCCCAGCTCTGAGTCGGGCCCGCTTCCCTGACTCCAAGACTGCAGGGCTGGGGAGAGTCCTCTGGGCCCTGAAGTCCAGATCTTGTCTCTGTCCCCAAAATGTGGCCTGCGGAGAGGGAGCTGGCCTCCCTGACCTCGATTTCCCCATCTGTAAGGTGGGAGCGATACTGCCCACCGCAGGCTAATGAGTGCCAGGCTCCCGGGAAAGGCTGCTCTGGTCTGCAGGGTCCAGATCCCTGGCGCCCAGCTCCCCCTCCCACCGGCCTCCGCCCCGGGCCCGCAGGCAGCCTGACGGTGCCCTGGAAAGAATTAGGCACCCCTTCCTGCCTCCATGTTCTCGGGGAGGCTGGGTCTTATTTAAGCCTTTGTTCCCCAAGAGCTGCCCTTTCGGGTTTTAATCCGGAAGATCTGGGCGTGCGGAGGAAGTCTGCTTCCTATTTGGGCAGCCGCGGTGCAGGCTGGAGGCCACGGAGCGTTCTGGTCAGTGGTCAGGACACATTCCTGCTTGGCCGCTCGTGGCCGGTAGGCCGCTGGCTTTGAAGTGTGCGGAGAGGGCCGGGAGGTGGGGCATCGGGCCACAGGCACTGCTGGGGGTCAGTGCCGGGCATGACTCCCGGCCACCTCTCACCCCGGGCCGGACCCCAGGCCTCTCTGAGACCGATGACACTGGCCGGGGACACACTCAGTTCTCAGCGTGTCCGGGGACACACTCAGTTCTCAGCGTGTCCGGGTGCCAGCTCAGGGCCCCCATTCCTCTCCCCCTCCGCCCCCTAGAGTCAGAGGAGCTCAGCTGGGTTGGCACAGCTGGTGAGCGTCCAAGCCGGTGTGCAAGCCCTCCACAAGTCCCATGCGTTCCTGCACCCCACTGCTGGGGACAGTGACCTGCCAAAGGCCCATCTCCCGGGGTCCCCACTGCAGTGGGCAAGAAGGGGTTCCATGGTCAGTAGGCGGAGATCACTGGGTGAGAAGGAGCTGGTGTCCTTACTGCAGGACTTCTCAGAGCCTTTAACAGGACAAGGGGCACTGGGAATCTCTGAGATCGTCTCCCAAACTTCCTCGACTAAGGGCCCCTTTGTTCCACAGAGCTCCTCAGGGGCCGGTTTCTCCACGGCACATGGCACACACTTCGGGAACAAAGGGAGAGAGCCTAGCCCTGCAGGCTGAGCCAGGCAGGGCCATTTTCTTCTGGAAGATGCTGCCCCTTCCTCTCGGCCGGGGCCCCACAGACTGCATTTCACACCTCGGCAACCTCCCCCAGTGCCTTCCCCACTCGTTCCTGGGGAGCTCTGTGGTGCCTTCAATAACCACGCTGTGCCTCCTCCTCCGGGAAGCCCTCCTTGAATCCCCCACCCCGGTCCAGGCCTAGGGGCTCACTCTCTCTGTCTTCCAGTACCTGCATCTCATATTGACATCCGTCACAGCACCTTTCTCCTGTCCTTCCTGGTGACCACCCTGTCCCCACATCTGAATGGTCACCTTGTCCTCAGCTTCCAACATGACGCCGGGAACCACAGGGTTGCAAATGAGCCAGGAGAGGACGGCCAGAGGGATGTTCAAGGCGGGCTGAGGTCACATGGGTGGGGGGGACCCATGGCCAGGGGTCCGGGAGGGAGGCTGGGTGGACATTCTCCAGCTCGCGGGATTTTGTCTGTCACCGTCCCTGGGGGTATGTTCCTCGGTGAAAACACTGAGATGAATTCATCACTTAAAATACTTCCGTTGCCTTGTCCGTTTCTAGGTGAAATGAGTCCAGAGCTCACGCGGAGCCCACGGGCCTGCTGCTGACTTCCGTCTCCCCAGTGTTTCGGGGCCCCGGGAGCGAAAGCAACCACGCCAGCCACGAGGGTGGCAAACAGCGGTTGTTGTAGGAACTGCCCCAGGCTGAGGCGAAGACGAGCAATCGGGGTAATTTACGTTTCTGGACACATTGTGAGTCAAGAGGAGAGGTCCCCCGGGGTCCCTTCCCGCCCCCCCGCCCGCCCCCGCCAGGGAAGCCAGGCCGCACGCTCCTCATCGCGGACCAGGGAGAGGGACCCCAGTGCAGGGGGTGGGACCAAGGCCTTCCGCTGTAAACTGGGGATGGACACCCCCGGCCTGGCCTGTCCAGTCACAGTAGAGGCCCGGGACTCTGGCCACCTGTGGGAGAGGGGCTTTCTCAAAGGGGAAAATCATGAAAACCCAGGGGCCACGGAGGGTCGGCATTCTCCAAATTGCCCTGTGAAGTAGTGAGCTCCCCGTCCCAGGCTGGGGGGCCACCTGTCAAGGACGTGCCCACCCCCCCCGGCAATCAGGCCTCCTTCTCCCCCAGAATCGCAGAGGCACTGGAGCTGGTGGGTTGGGAAGCAGCGGGGCCCCAGGGCCCTGGGGGCCCAGGCGCGGGCTGACGCTGATGTGCTCGGGCAGCCGAGAGCAGCTGCAGACAACTTTCTCGGCCTTTCCGAGTAATGAGTCCGCCCTGACCGCGCCCCCTCCCCCGAGTGCAGCCCCCGAGCCGCCCGCCTGGGGGGGGGGAGGGCAGTGGCCAGCCCGTGGTCAGCCTGTCTGGCTGCACATATTTGACCTTGGTCCTCCCTAAACCTTTTCTCACACCTCCAGAGCGGACCTCTGACCCGAGCCTGGAGAATTTGATCACTGCCTCCACGGGCTGTTTATCTTACATATTAATTCTGGCAACGTGGGCTTGGCCTGGAGACCGCCTGACCCCAGATTCTGGGGCAACGGCGGCCGCCGCGCTCTCTGTTCAGCCTTCTCTGCCATCGCTCACTGGGGACCGTGCGGCTTAGACCGGGTCCCACGTCACCTGTAAGGGGGGTGGTCTCTATGGGTTAGGACTGTTGTTGGGGGGGGAGCGGCCTCTGACATGAGCCACGCCTGGACCACAGAGCCCTCCCCCCCGCAGATCATGCTTATCACCTTAAGCCCCACGTGGGACGTCATACCCTTGGGGTCTAGTACATTCCTAGCTCACAGCAGGTGCCGACTCCGGAGGGCCTACTGTGTGCCAGACCCTAGGTGACCATTTGATTGGGCAGATACGATGCCAACTGATGAAGGAAGAGACTGACTGAGATTCGGAGGATTCAAGCTTCTCCAGGTGACCCCCCGCCCCACCGACCTGGGACGGAGGGGTTGGGATGAACGCAGAATCTCGCCTGGTCCTGCACTCTAGCTCCTGCGCCACGGTCTCCGAGAATGCCGGCCGTGCGGGTCCGAGCCGGGCGCCACTGCCACGCGGCGTGGATCTTCCAAGTCTCCGTCTAGGCTCACGTGACATGTTCCTGCCGTGTCACCCTCAGACAGGACCCACGAAAGGGCGTCCTGGTGCACCTGACCGCAGGGACAGACCCGCCGGTGCAGAGGGGAGATGGCCCCGAGCACGGCCCGCCCCAAGAGCAGGTGTCTCTGCACAGCCCCGCATGGCCGCTGAACACTGCTGACGTTGTCCTCCCTTGCTGGATGTTGAGTTTGGGGGTTTTTAAGTTGTTTTTTGTTATTCACTAAACAATGCCTTGCCCACCCCACCGCCACGGAGGGGTCCTCATGCTACCTTTTGGGCTCCGCCCTGGGGCCTGTTCTGGTCTCCGCGGCTCCCCGGGGCCCCCGCTCGGAGATGCCCAGCAAACAGGTGCACAGGCGGGCCCTGAGCGTCTAACCGGACGCCGGAGGAACAAGGCCTCAGAGCCGTATTGTGCCCCCAAAATGGTCCACCTGGGCATGTGCTCCCCCCGCCACCAGCTGCAGCCCTGCCCACACCCGGCAAATCCCGTCCTCTAACGAGACAGCTGCCCCCCAGTGACAGCCCATTTCCATGTACAAATCAATTTGTCTCCACTGAGGGGAGAGAATTGCAAAGCAAACAAATTATGCACGCCCACTGCGCTCCGGGCACGCGGGGCGGGGGCTGAGGTCGGAGGGATGTCCCTTCCTCCACTTCCCTCACAAAGTGCATCACTCCCACCCGCCTCGAGACGCGATGCTCCTCAGCTCCTGAGGGATAATTCCCCAATTCTTTTCCCGTCAAACCACCTGCAGCCGCAGAAGTGGGACGGAAGCCTGGCCAGCCAGCCCTTCATCAAGTCTGTGCTCGTGTCCTGTGGTGGCTGCAATTTACCACCGTCAACTGAAATGTCTCTCATTCCCGGTCCTGGAGGCCAGGAGTCCAAAATCAAGGCGCGGACAGGGCCTCCTCGCTCCCTCCGATGGCTCTAGGGAGAAACTTTCCACGCATCTTGCCGCTTCTGGCCAGGCTGGTGGTCCTCCGCTTCCCGATGGCCACATCTCTGGGTCCCTGCCTCCAGCGTCCCGTGGCCTCCCTCCCCACTACGTATGCGTGTCTTGTCCTCCTCGTAGAGGGACACCAGTCATTGGACTGGGGCCCACCCTCCTCTAGTGGGAACTCATCCAAGCTTGACCACATCTGCAAAGACCCTATTCCAAATAAGGCCACATTCGCAGATCCCGGGGGCTTTGGGGGAGGGCGCAATTCAGCCCACAAGAGGGTCCAACCGAGGTCACCTTCATGGGGACTCAGTGGGCATCTGCCTCCTAGGCACCGTCCCACCTGGGTCCCCAAAGAGGGACCACTGGCATACACAGATGAGGGGAACATTCCAGGAGTGGGCTGGACCCTGCCTCCATCCAGAATCAGATGTCTGCTGGCGTGATAAACTCGGGCTGCACGGTGCCGCTCAGGCCCCAGGTCCTGGGGGAGAGGATGCGCTCCACGGACCCATACTCGCAGAGGGCAGCCGGCCCCCAGCGCCCCCAGCTCATTGTCAAAGGCCTCAGAGGCTGTCCACACTTTCCCCCATTTAACCCAGTGAAGGAGCATTTTCTCACCCTCCCATTTTCCACATGAGTAACCGGAGGCTGGAGAGAGTTTAAGTAACTTGCCCCAGGGGCTTGAGGCAGAGGCGAGGAAGCTGGATTCCCACCCAGGCGTCTGAGTCAGACGGGGCGCGTCCTCCATCCATCACAGGGGCTCTCGCTCAGCGGGACCCTGGGAGCCCCGCCGGCCCCTCCGCCCGGACCCTGCACGGCGGCTTCCGGCTGCTTCATTGCGTGTTTCTCTCCCCGCAGTGTGCCGGCACCCTTGGGAACTGCCCAGGGAGGCCTCCATCTCGGGGTGAAAGCGGACAGACAACAAGGCACAGAAGTCCCGGACAGAGGAGGGGGAGTAGGGCTGCTGCAGACGTGGTTAGAACGAGGTCACACCGGAGCAGGGTCCCGAGTCCAATAGGACTGGCGCCTTTCTAAGAAGAGACACACAGAGACAAGACCACGAGGGGCCACCAGGAGCTGGAAAGGCAGGGAGGATCCTCCCCTGGAGCCTCTGGGGGGAGTGCAACCCTTGCCCACCCTTGTCCTCAGGCTTCCAGCCTCCAGACAGCGAGAGGAGTCTGTGTCGTCAAGCCCCCGTCAGTGGTGCTTCGTTGCGGCAGCCATGAGAAACTAAGACAGACCCCGAGACCCGGCAGGTCTCTCTGGCATTGTGTGATACCCAATTTCTGTTCTTTGGCATCCCACGTTTCCTGATTCTGAGATTGCCGGTGTTGAGACTGGGTTGAAGGCTCACCTAGTACCCCCTCCACCTACTCCCCCACCCCCACCTCTGCTCACTCCCTATTTCCAGTCCTGCCGGGAGCCACAGAGCCCCCCAGCCTGAGGAAGGGGGCCAAGCAGGATCGGAGGAAGCACTAATGAATCAAGGGAGGCTATGCTGCCCTTCCCAAGCTGGTCACATGCCACGTGGCAGGGCGAGGGGCCAAGACCTGGGCTCGGGGGGTACTCAGCTGGGCTGGGATTTCCCACAGTGGTCTCCCCAGGTCCCCTGGCAGACAGCAACAATGTGAGTGTGGGCGCGTGCAAACACACGGCAGATGCCCACACGCCTGCCTGTTGCTTATGGGGCAAGTTGAACACAGAAAACTGCTGCGCCTGGGAGCCGTGAGCCGTGGCCGGGGCGTCACACCCCCCGGCTCCCCCGCCCCTTGTCACCGCGGGATCCCTGGAAAGGCAAAGGCAGGGGTGTGGTGAGGGGTCTGCTGCAGCCCACCACCAAGGACCCCCCCGGGCAGGTCCTCCTCTGCCCCCCAGATGCCCCCAGGCCCCCCCGTCTCTCTGCGGGGCTGGTGACCCGGTGGGATCCCTCAGTTTCTCATCTGTAGGCAGGTGTTCACCATCTGTCCTTTCTCTCTCTAGGTCTGGGGCGGGGCAGGTAAGTGTTTGGAAATGTCTTTTAAGGAAATGAGCCCTCTCCAGGGGGGAGCTGCGAAGTCGGCTCCCTAGAGGTGAGTCTCCCAGGGCCCCGATGGAGAAGGACAGCCTGAGCCTCTGGACCCAGAACGAGGCCTAAAGACAGCATCCGCTGGTTCTCGAGTGGTCTCCGCTGAGAATCAGATGCCCCCTCACACCTGCTCATAGGCTCTCGTAGCGGCTTCTCATGACGACTAGCTGGGGTAAGAACCCGAGGGTTGACTCAATAATTCAACCTTCTGCTAACCGCTAGACCTACTAAGCGCCCCCATGCAGAGCGCGGAGGCTGCAGGGGTGCCTCCGAGGCAGAGCTCCGAGGGTGTGCACACATCCATGTGCGGCGTTTCCCTTGTTATTCCTAAAAAGATTCAAGACGGCGCCCGCCACAGGGGACACCAGAGCAGGAAACGAACGCCCGTGTCGGGGCAAGGCCAGCCCCCGTGGGAGCGGAACGCCTGCAGCCCAGGAGGGGGGCGCAGAAACCTTCACGGCTGGCGGGGCTCCGCCACGTGGCACTGGTAGCCCTGGGGTGACACTCCCTCCAGGGAGAGAGGCGGGAAGTGCGCTGGGTCCCGGCGCAGAAGAGCGGATAAGAAGAAAAGTAAGAAAAGTCGCGAGGGAGACAGAGAAGCCCGGAGAGGTCGTTGGGAGCATGGCGCCCAGAGGCCCCTGGGGAGGCCGACCCAAGCAGGCCCCACCACACGAGACCAGGCGGGACCAGACTGGCCCATTTCCACCTGGCTGGCGACGAGGGGCTCTGTGACTCGACGAGCAGGAAAGCCCAGGTGGGGATGCCAGGTGGCAGGCGTGGGGGATGGGCGGGCCCCGAGCAGCCCGGCCCCCCCCCCCCGCTGAGTCCTCGAGGACTGCGACCCGCTGGCCCCTGCACCCAGGCCATGTCTCAGCGCGTGTGTGCAGCCAGCAGCCTTGGGGGATGTGGCGACATGTCCCCCCTGGGGGCATGGAGCCCTAGGCTCCCAGCCCGGCATTCCTGGTCAGCAAAGCCAACCCACTGTGGGTGCGGTGTCCCCCTCCCAGTCACCCCGAGGACGCAGGGACAAGAGGACCACCGCCAGCGTCATGCTTAGCAATTGCTGGGCCCGGAGTTGGGGACTTCCTTGTCTCTGACCCAGGAGTCTCGTGTCTCGTGCCAGCATCCGGGGAACAGTGGTGAGTAAGGTGTTACTCTGTAATCAAGCAAACTCCCAGACCCTGCCCCCTGGGAGGCAAGCAGGCGGCGCTGTGCCTGAGGACGCCTCCTGCCGCGGGCACCGTGGGCACTGTGACAGGAGCAGAGCGGAGGTCCCCGGGGGGCTGGGACCCCCCTCCCCCGCAAGCTACTTAGGACGATGGCTGCAGGTTCCTTTCCTCTTCCTCCAGCTCCTCTAGTCCTCGTCTCCCACGTTGGCTGCAGAACAGTCGGCGACCTTCTATGGATCCGCGGGGGAGAGAGGCTGGTTCCGACGGGTGCCGGTGAAGCTATGGGACAGCACAGAACGTGCGTGGGGCCCTGAAGCACAGGCGGAGGCTTCAAAGGCTTCCTCTTCCTACCGAATATTCTCCAGGAGTCCCGCCCTGGGGGACCACGCGGCCAGCCTGCAGACCGCTGCCCGGCTCCCCGCACCCCGGGTCTTCCCTCCGTCCTGTGCCCCCGGGCACGAGAGGCCTTTGTGAGCACCAGAGGGCCACCCGGCCGAGCGCAATCGGGCTCTCGGGGACCCGCTCTGCCGGTGGCGGAGAGAGGCACAGCCCGGGGGGCGCCCGTGGCCGGGACGGCCGGCGCACAGTGAGGCCATCGCTGCCCCCTGCCCTGAGGGAAGGCATCGACGCCCTGCCATCTTGGTCAAATGGCAGTTAGGTCTCGGCTGAGAGAGACGCAGACCGGCCACACCAGGCCCCAGTTCTCTTTATTGAATTGGGCAGGCGATATTGGATTTATGGGACTCAACTTTCCGATGACAAAAATGATCTGTGTGGCCAAATAAAGATGGACGAGGCTCAGAGCCAACTCAGAAGGCAATTTCGGCCACTAATCCACCTCCCGGGCGGCTTATCGCGCCCTGGGATGCTGTCATCTTCTAGGGTCGGCCTACAAAGTGCCCTTTTGGATTTTTCTTAGACCGACATCAGAAAATGGCGTATAAATTTAATCTGAGCTAAAAGGTAAAGATAGTCCACAGCCAAAGGGCAAGGCCCCCAACACACAGGAACTGCTGTGCTTTATGTCCAATCAGACGCAAAATAACGAGGAGAAAATACGGTCCTCTCGGCTAATCAATTACATTTGAGTAATTGATCGTATATTATTATTGATGAAAGCCCATATGATGTGAATTAGAAGAGACTAGGTTCTCAAAAGATTAGATTTGGATACGAAAATGGAAGGAAAAACACGACTCTCATAAAATTATTTGAGACTGGTTTATGGTTTAATGCGCGGTGGGACACGGAGGCCGGGCCCCAGTGTCGCCTGCCCGTGTGCGGCCGGCCCGCGGGGGAGGAAGGGCCGCAGACGCTCAGCGGAGAGGACAGTCGTTAGCCCACGGGAGCTGTCGTGCGGAAGGGAGAGGCCTGGCCAGGTGGCCTCAGAGGGCCACAGCCGCAGGACAGTCGAAGGAAGGGAGGTGTCCCATTGAAGGAAGCGCTTTCTCACAAAGGGAAGTATCTGAAGGGTCGTGGCTTCTCGGGGGGCATCCGGGAACACCCTTGTCCCCAGTCACACCGGTCACTCCGCACTCCTGTCCTTGACAAGCCGGCTACGTGCACACGACCCAGATCAGAGGCCCACTTCACGCGTCCCCTTCCTCACCATTCACTCTCCCTCACTCGTTCACGGAGCATCGAGGACTTGCAAGGACCTGTGTGCCGTGTGGTGGCGAGCTGGGCGGATGCCCAGGGTCCCTGGGGGGCTCAGTCATTAAGCATCTGCCTTCGGCTCAGGCCATGATCTCAGGATCCTAGGATCGAGTCCCACATCGGGCTCCCTGCTTGGTAGGGAGTCTGTTTCTCCCTCTCCCTCTGCTGCTGCCCCTGCTCGTGCTCAGTTTCTCTCTCTCTCTCTCTCCCTCTATCTCAAATAAATAATATCTGTTAAAAAAAAATAAAGAACCAGCTCTGGGGCTTATTAATACTTTGACTGTTTTTGGTCTGTTTGCTATTTATCGAATTTTTTTTTTTGTCTCTAACAATCTCTTCTTATCTTGTGGATTTTATAAAAGGTGATGGGTCAGTTCTTGGCTTCTCTGTCTCCCCCATCAGTGGCCATGCACCTGCCTCACCTGCTTCTGGGAACCAGCCACCGTGTGCCATGAAGAGCTGTCCTCATCTCCCCTCCCCGGGTAGCTTCCCCCCGCAGTCCCCTTTCTTTTCCACTCCAGGAATGCCATGCAGAGTCTCGTTGTCTTCCAAAATCCATCCTCCCCTTTTGCTACGGTAACTTATGGAGCCCCCCGTTTTTAGAGAGTGTCCTCCCACCCAAAACAAAAACTACAACTCCCAGCATTCTTTGAGGCAGTCCTGCCCATGTGACTGAGCTCTGGCCAATGAGATGTGAGCAGAAGTGATGGGGGGAGGCTCACCCCAGGATAGTGGAACAGCGAGTGGGTGGAGCCTGGGGTCTCCTACAACATCCTGCTGTCTGGCCACCGCCTAGCCCAGGCTTCTGTCCTGGAAACTCACTCCCACCGTGTTAATCCACCCGGTGTTGGTTCCCGGCCATACAGCTAAAGCCAAATGGTCAAGGGGGGTTTTAGGGGGGGCAGGGGGGAGAGGTAAAATTATCCTTAATTGCTTCTAATTTGTCTAGGCTACGGCTGGAGAGAATCTCCACCTTTTAAATTCCACTTAAGGTGTTCTTTGAGACAAAGCACATCATCAATTTTTATAAATGCTCAGTGGGTCTTGGGAAGAACGGGACTCTCCACCTGAAGTAAGCAATGCCTCGCACACATTCGTTAGAGTTTGCTGGTCCTGTGACTCCGTTTCTCCCAAACCCGGCCGACTCGCTGAGCCACGAGACCGGTCCAATTCCGAAAATGACACATCACATTTCCTATTGGAATTCTGCTTGTATTTTTAAGTGACTTGGCTTTACATCGTTAGCCGCTAAGTTGATTAGCGCATAATGCAGATTTATTATTTTATCTTAGTCGTAAATTGTTTGCCCCTCCATCTTTCTCTCCCATTTCACCGTGTTTGAGCCTCAGTCCCGCATCCTCTGCTGCAGGTGAAGCCCTCGTTGTCCCGGTGTCTGCATTTCTCGGCTTCTCGTCTCGTCCCGTGTCACCAGCTTTGACACATGCTTCCCTGAAGTACACGCCGCCGTGTGTGTGCGTGTGTGTGCGTGCGCACGTGTGCGCGTGTGACTCAGGTTGGTGGTCTCTGCTTTCCTAGCAGAGCGGTCAGCCCACGCGTGTGGCTGGTACTCTGCATTTTATTCCTTCCGTGTTCTCGTGCATTCATTCTCTTTTCCTTACTGCGAGATTTTTTTTTGCCTTTTCCTGACTTCGGCTGCGGCTCGCGATGCTATTCGCCCTCCTGTTCTCCTTGGGAGTGTCTGAGAGCAATGCTGGGCCACCTTCCCTTTCCCCACCTCCAGATTCAACTGCCTGCTCTTTTCTAACGACGCCCGCCCACAGCGACACCCGGGAGCATGCACGTTCCCCCTGCGCAGGGAGCCGGCCCCCTGGAGGACAGCTAACCTGGCTCCCGCAGCCAGAGCTCCCCGGCGGGCCCTGGGGCGTCCCTGCTCCTCACTGAATCCCGAGGCCCCCACTGTTCCGACATCCGCTTCAGTCTCACGGTGAGCACAGCCAGTAGACCCCTGCTTTTAGCCTCGCCCATGTGGGGGTTCTGTCCTAAGTTCCACCCAAAGAAAAGATCACAGGAGCTCCCAAAAGGGTCTCCAGCCGGCCGGAAACAGGGAGCCCATCCTGTCCCCCCACCTGACCCTCCCACTGCCATGGTCCACTGCCCACAGCACCCCCACGCCTCTCCTGCCATCTCTCTCCTCGTCCTGGCCACCCCCACCCCGTCGCCGAGACCCGGGTCTCCGCCCCTGGAATGAGCCCGCCGAGCTCGTGGCCTTCTCGCCCACTCGAGGCTCTTCCCCAGGCGGCTGTGGACAGCAGGAGCCCCACACAGGTGCCCTGCAGGAGGGATGCTCCGAGGTCCCGGGCAAGCCGTGCACACTCTCTGCGCTGCACCCTCATCAGGAAGGCGGGAAGAGCAGTGCGCTCTGGGACACAGAGGAGCCAAATACACGCTGACCTTCAGGACCACCGGACACGGGGGTGGCAGTGGGGTTGAGAGCCAGGAGGATGTGTGACAAACACTTCAGGTCAGGACCAATATCCATGTACCGGCTTCGTGAGCCGCTGTGTCCTGGCCAGACGGAGTATGTGGGGACACCCACATCCTGGCTCCGCAGAAGCCTCCGGGACTGGGCACGTGCCTGCTTCTCTCGGCTGGCCCCTGAAGCCTTCTGAGATGGCACAGGCCAGGGGCGGCCATCAAACCGTGCCGACGTGGGGTGGGGATCACGGTGGTGTTCAGTGGGGGTCAAGGCGGCACTGCTCACATGGGATCCCCCCTGGTGTGGGGCCCCAGGGGCACCGCCGGGAGCAGCCAGAAAGCCGCCTTGTTCCAGACGATCCTTCTTCTGTGATGGGTTCAACTATGTTCCCCCAGAAGGCGTATGTCGAATGCCTCACCTCCAGTATCTGCGATCCTGACCGTATTTGGAGACGGGGATCTTCCTAAAAGTGATCAGACTAAGATGAGGCCATTAGGGTAGCCCCGATCCAATGTGACGGGTGTCCTTATAAGCGGGAAAGCGGGATAGAAAGGCAGACAGGTGTAGACAGAAGATGGCCCGAGGACACAGGGAGAAGCCCGCTGTCTATGAGCCAAGGATCCTTCCTTCGAAGCCTCAGAGAGAGCCACCCCGTCTGCACCTTGACCTTGGGCGTCCAGCCTCCAGGGCTGTGAGACAACAAATTCCTGATCGAGCCCCCAGCCTGTGGCACTTTGTTACCCAGCTGACTGACTAGGGCTGCAGGCCTTCCTGCAGAGATCCTACGACCCCCAGACCTCCCAACCATAGAGGGATGGACCAGAAGCGGTCCTGTGGGGAGTCTGGGGCCTGGGGCGGGGGTCTCTGGACCGGAGCTGGTGGCATCATAAGGATGAGAAAGGAGCCAAGGGAAATGCTTCCTGCTGGAGTTCGGACCCCGTCAAAGCCCGGGACCCTCCAAATGTGACCCTTGGGTGACGCTACGGTCCCCGAGCTCTCGCCAGCTCCCCTGCCCTTGAGGTCACCTGCTGTCCAGCCCCCGCTCCCCCCAGCCAGGCTCTCCTGACCGTCCTCCTTTGCATCTCGCCTCCACATACTCGCAAAGTCTCTGCTCCTGGTTGGCCCTGCACCTCCGTCCCCATGGGTCACCTCCCCGGGAGCCTCGGTGTCCCCCTCGGGAAGGCAGAGGGCCCCTCCTGCTTCAAGGCCTCGGGGTCCAGCCCCACTCCTGGCCGCCCGTGGGACAGCAGGGGCACCTGCCCCCGGGGCCGTCCAGGCGAACGAGGCCGGCGTGCCTCATACCAGGAGCCTCTATCACGGCCGACAGTGAATAAAGTGACTTTAATAAAACAGAAATAGCTTCACAGGCTGTCTTCGGAAGACAAAGGCAAGAGCCTGGAGCCTCTGGGCCGGGGGAGGGGCAGCTAGTACTTGAGAAGCCAGCGAGGCTTGTGCTCGCTCAGGGACGTGAAGTAAGACCACCACCACGGCTTGCTCCCGCCCGCAGACGGCTGCCTCCGCCCCCCTAGGGGCTCCCGGCCTGGCTCCTCAGGCTCCCCGTACGGGCTGGCACCTCCCAGCGGGTCTCGGAGCCCAGACCCGCTTCTCCGTGGCCCGAGGAGGAGCTTCTTGGGTCCGGGGCCCAGAGGCTGGAGAATGAAGTCCACGCGGCCGGCCCTCTTCATCCGGGCGGGGATGGTAACCTTCTTGATGACCTTGGAGTAGCCGGGGGCCTGAGCTATGACGATGTGGGACCCTGGAGGCAGCAGTCTCCAGTAGTCGCCATCTGGGGCTGCGAACACACAGAACACAAGCGATTCTCGGACCGAGGCTCCGATTTGGGCTTGGGGTGCCGAGACGTGGGGGTCCGAGGGGCAGCAGCCTGGAGGGCAAGCGGACCCCAGATCTGCGCCTGCCTCTGCCCTGGCCTGGAGGACCCTTCCCCCCCGCCTCCTCAGCCAAACTCCTATTCATCCCGCAAAGCCCATGGAGGAAGAGCGGAGTGGCCTCTTGGGGCACCAGGCCGAGGGGCCGCTTGCGGGAACCAGCCACCACAACTCAGGCCCCAGGAAGGGGCTCACCTGTGGTGACGTCATGGCGGATGCCCTTGACCACAATCCGGGCGTTTTTGACCGGCTTGCCGAATTTGTCCATCACCACACCTTTGATGCCGCGGTGCACCTGAAGAGGAGGAGAGAGGGCGTGGCTAAGGTGCGCGCTGTCCGGGGGACCGGGCAGCCCGGCCCAGCCAGCGCCCGTCCGTCTGTCCTCAGAGGCCCCCTCTGGGCTCGCGTGTGACCCTGCAGTTCCGCTCAAGGGTCCACGGACTGCCTCTCCTGGGCCAGGGGTGCCGAGCAGAGGGCCCCGGAGCTCGTCTCAGCTCCCCTTTCACATGCAGGGCGGGTCTGTGCGGCTGCTCCTCCCCGGGCGTGCGCACTACGAGAACGCGGGCCCAGGCTTGGGACCCAAGCTACCCCGCATGAAGGCACTGTCTCCCATCTGTAAAATGGGCCTCCGGTGTCGCTGGGGCACGGGCATCCACACACACAAAGGCCCGCGGCAGAGCCGGGACGCGGGACCCGCCCGCCGCCCGTACGGACCGGTCCCCACGCCGCACGCTCCGAGCGGATGCCTTCCGGTGGGGAAGCTGCGCCCCAAACAGGGACCCCTCAGAGCTGCCTGGGCCTGTTCACACGCTGCCTGAAAATGCCGACAACAAACAAGCCAACTCGCCTTGCTCTGTTGGACCACAAACAACTTGGGGCCCACGGGTCATGTCCAATGAGGCCAAGGGGACTGGGTGGGAGGGGAGACAGTGCAGAGACCCTTCTCCCCAGGAGGCTGCCCCCAACCCCTGCAGGGCCACCCCAGGCCTCCGACCCCCACCCCTGTCCTGCTCCTTCTCTGCTCAGAACCAGCCAATTCTTCTCCCTCATGCTCCTCTTCCTCCAGGAAGCCCTCCTTGATGACCGGTCACATCAAGGCCATCCTCCGGGGTCCCCAGTGCTGGGCTTCCACACTCCCAGCCCTGATCTTGCCGTAATGTCATCATCTGCCCTCCTCCCCCCAGACACATAGTAGGGTCTCATTTCACGTTCCCTTGAGCGAGCTAAGCAAGTCACCTTCAGGGTGAGGAGTCACCTTCCCCAGACCCAGGGACGCGGAGCTCTCCAGCAGGGAAGGAGATGTGGTGTGCACGCCCCTCCCCCCCTCCCGCCCCGGAGACGCAGACACCCACCCGAGGCCTGCTCAGCATCACCGGGAAGAAGGCCTCCATGGGCCATGACAGCCTCGATCCTTATCAGAAGCCCCGCGCGGCCTTCCTGGGGCATCGTCCCCGGGGGCCGGCCACGCCCGGCTGCGCGACCGGCCTGCCACCCTTCCGCACTCACTATTAAATCTTCATACCCTAAGACCTCACATACAATATCCACAGAGCAATCCCAGTCCCATTTAAGGCTCCTTAAAACTAATTTCCACCAGACAGCCGTAAAATGAAATGAGCGAGGGCTCTGGCCCAGACCCATTACTGAAGGATGACCTGCCCCACGCGGAGGGAGGTCTCAGGCGCAGCCATAAAATAGAGGCTCGAACAACACTAAAATCGTCCAGCTCTTATCTGGGCTTTGCTTTCTGTCCTACGGCGGCAGCCGCGGATCCGGGAGGCTCTTGGTTCTGCTTGGTTCTTGCCTGGAGGAAGGTTCCTGATCTTTCTAGAAAGGATTCATTGACAGAACTGAGGTTCGGGGCAGGCAGGTGGGAGTGCAAGCTCTGGACAGTCGCTGGGCGACCCTGGGCGGGCCTTGTCGCTGTCTGACCCTCTGTCTCCTCCTCTGGTTTTCTCGTGGCCACTGAGAGCCAGGCTGGGGAGCCCACGCGTGACCGAGGAGCCCCAGGCCAGTGTCGTCCTTCCCAGGCACCTGTCCCTTGCCCCACAAAACGGTGCAGCCCCTTCAAACACCCAGGACTGATGTCAGGACTGAATGCCGTAGGTGGGAGCACCCCGCGTCCATCCCCTCGCCGTCCCCTTTGGGCAGCCCTGTGTCTCCCTCGAGGCCCGCTTCTCTCCGGGACATGGTGCCAACTTGAGGAGAAAAGTCACCGAGGCGTCTGCAGAACCACACTGGGTTCCGCCCCCCCCCCCGCATGCCTGTCCCATGGGGTCACCGCCCTCTGACCCCCACCACACCCCTCAGCGGTGAGCCAGGCCAGCAGGCAGGACTGGGAGAGCACAGGACAGTCACCGCTGCTGGGCGACCACTCCCGAGGTCCACTGAAGATTGTCCTAGACACGTTCCCAGTGGCTTCCACTCAGCACCACCACCTATTTCTGGGTGACCGTGGCCCCAGGACAGCAGACACCCCTCCGTCCGGCTGCCCCACCCCTCCCCCAGCAGCCAGTGCCCCGCCCTCTGAGCCCGAGGGGCAGACGTGCTCCAGGCCCTGCCGCCCAGAGCAGCACCAGGAGGCCTCCCCCCACCCAGTGTGCAGTCCACTCCCGTGTCCACGCTCCTCGCTGTGGCCTGGGGACCCTCCCACGCCGTCCCCCCCGCCTGAACTCTCCCATTGCCTGGTTCCCCTACTTCTTCACGATGCAGCCCGGGTGTCAGCTCCTCCAGGAAGCGCCCATGATCTCCGAGGCTGGGTCAGGTGCCATCCCTGGGCTGCCCTGGTCCCTGC
>CM052899.1:174482729-174500870 GCA_028534135.1 Potos flavus | reverse complement strand
GCAGGCTGGGTGGCAGAAGGAGTGGGAAACAGGGGGAAGGGGGTGCAGGGGGGAGCGCAGAAGAAGGCCGAAACAGAGGGAAAAGCCCGCGTTCTAATCCTGTCCCCTCACACAAAACCCAGGCCTGGCCCGCGAGTCCGGGAAGGGTGGGAGCCCCGTCTGGCTCCATGAGATCTGGGCGCTGCGAGAACCTTCCTGAGAGAACAGACTCGAGCCCCCGGAGCGGGAGCACCGGAGGGTGGGCTCTGGTCCTGCGGGCCTGGACAGGCAGCCTCTCCCCTGCAGGACCCTCTGCACGCGGTTTGCCCTCCGTGGACGAGGCAACCGCGGTCCCCGATCCCGCAGCAGAGCGGCGCCCAGCACCCTCATGCAATGGAGACAAGCACCCCCTCCCTCGCCACCTGGTTTCCACTCTCCAAACTGGAGACTGGGAGAGATCCGGGCAAACGCTTGGCTGGGTGCCGAGGCTCGGCGGGACCAGTCTGCTGCCCGGGGACTCGCTCTCCCTCCCCGTCTGAACCGGACGAACGACCCACGTTCAGCGCCCAGCACAGGACGTGGCTCAGGGTAGATGGCCATCAATAATACCTCCGTTCCCGTTCCTGTTTTCTAGCACCCCTGAGACCACGAGCCAAGGGGTCCGGGCTGTCCTACGTGGCTAAAAGCAACAGACGAGAGGGTAATTATCCTAAAATAATTTTCCTAAATAACTGTCCTAAGTTTTGCTGGCTCTAATGCCAACGGAGGGCTGCCGCGTGCCCACCCGTGCCCACCTTGGACGCCTGGCGATGCGCGCTGGGACGAGCACAGCGGCGGAGAGCGAGCTCGAGGACCCCAAGCAGCAAAAACCACCTGTTCCCCTCAGTGTGCAGGAGAGGGCGTTCCGGGGCACGCCACCGGGCACCCCGAAGTCTCTACAGTCTAACGTGTCCCGTGACCCGCGCCCACTGCCCTCTGCCGCATGAGGGGTGTGTCAGGCTGAACCAAGACTTGAACCAAGACCGCTCAGCCCCAGGGGCAGATGTCGTGACTCATAGGGTCCGCTCTGGAGCCCAAGGCCTCCCAGACGGACGGCTGGGGCGGGGCCCCCAGCTCTCTGCCCACGCCTGCGTCCGTGGGCCCGGAGTGTGACAGACCCCACAGGCTAGTAGACAGATACGGACCGTCCCCCACCGCTGGAGGCCGGCAGCCTGAAATCGGGGGCTGGCAGGCCAGGCCCTTCCGCGGGATCCGAGGGAGGGTCCTCCCCGCCTCTCCCAGCCTCCGGGCCCCCGACAACCCTGGGCTTGTGGCTGCACCCCCATCGTCACGTGTCCTTCCTGCTGGGTCTGTGTCCCAATCTGTTCCCGTCCTAAGCACACCCGTCATGGGATTTAAGCCTCGCCCGGAGCCGGTGTTGACGTCCTCGTGCTCCTACTCTACCTGCAAAGCCCCACTTCCCAGTAAAGTCACAGCCACAGGTATGGGATTCCACCATCTCCTGGTGGGGGGACACAAGTCCACCACGACAAGAGGCCGGCCCCAGTGCGTGCGCCTTCAGGGAGCTGGGGGCTGGGGTGGGGTCGAGGGGGGAGTCGCTGCTCTGGTCCCATGGGGGGCCACGTGCCCACTAAGCGCTCCCGGCGGCCCATCCCTGCCGACGCCTGCTGGACGTGTGAAGTTCTCGCCAAACCTCAGACTTATGCTAAAAAAAGAACGTAAAATACCTCATTCATAGTTTTTATATGGATGACAATGCGCTGACATAAGATATTGGCTCCAATAAAACTGGTTATTCAGGTGAATTTCACCCGTGCCTCATTCCCTCTCTACTGTGACCACTAGAAAATGTAAAAGTCTCCCGGGACTGCTGTCCTTGGGTTTAGAGGCCCCGATCCAAAGGCTTCAGTTCCTTGGTAGCCCGCACATGCCCATTCCACAGGTGACCACAAGGTGTCAGCACGTCTTCAATGAGGGGCCCAGGCTGACCTGGGGCTGGCCGGCTCCCTCCCGCCCTCCCTCTTCAGCCGAGGTTAGGTTGTTGGTCCCCGGCCAAGGGAACCAACATCTCCTCTAACAGATGAGAAACTTGAATGAGACCAGAGAGGTTGGGCCGTCTGCCCAAGGCTGCACAGCAGAGAAGAGGACTCGGGATTTGAACCCAGACCCGTCTGGCCCCCTTGGACCATGAATCTTGCCTCGGCCCCCGGCCTCCCCACGGAGGCCTGCAATCAGGCGAGGGACACGGGCGGAGGGGAGGGCCCGGGACAGGCACAGTAGGGACAGGGATATAGGCCTCGGACACAGCAGCCTGGACGCAAACTGCCCGGTCCCTGCCCCGAGCCAGCCTGCGGTCTGGAAAAGGCATTCGGTCCTCTGTCCGGAGGGAAGATCGGACTGGAGCGAGGATTTCTCCTGGGAACTGTCACCAGCGCCACCTCGGGGCCTCAGCCCGAGGAAGGAGTGGTCTGTGCCAGCCTCCAGGGAAGAGGGCTGCCCTTCTCCCTGGGAAAAGGACAGGTCGGGGGGATTTCCTGGAGGAGGGGGCCATGGTCCCCGACAACCCTGATTCTACACATTTCCTGAAGGAAAAGATCCATCCATGACCCAGTGAGAGTTCAGTCCACATCCCGCTTGTGCACCTGTGCACACGTGTGCGCACACACACGCACATACACGCGCACACACTCTGCCTGGGCCTTTCTGCAGCAATGGGGAGGAGGCAAAGGGTGAGGGCAAGAGCCAGAGGGGATGGTGGTGAAAACGCAGACGGAGAGGGAAGAAAAAGGGAAGTTGGCATCGGCGCATTTGAAAGGGGCGTTTTCTCCTGGCACACGCTCTTGGCTGAGCCACCACGTTCTCGGGTATCCCCAAACCCCGGCCCTCGAAAGATGCCCAGACCCCTGTGCCCAGGGGGACTCCCACCTCCGGGGACAGAGACGTCTGCTGCTGATAAGGACCCGGAGCACAGGGGACTAGATGCACTGACAGCTCTGAATAAGAGGGGAAACTGAGCCCGCTCCAGGAGGGGCCAGAGCCCAGGGTTCCAGGTCCCCTGCCTCCGCCCCTCAGCCCACATGCTCAGGTGAGATCACACAGGCAAGGGCACCCCCTCCCCCATCCTAGAGCCCTCCAGACACACCCGTGCCCTCCCTAGGCGAGCACGCCCCCTCCCAGGACCGGCCTGGGAGCCCCCTCCCGGGCCCTCCAGCCCATTTCCGGAGATATTGTTGTCCCATCACTGGCCCAAATTGGCAGGGAGGGGTCAAGAGTTTGCTGCCGCCCACAGGCCGCCCTATTCCTGGAAGGAACAGGGACCTTGGATGGCCTGTCCCCTGCCAAGTGCTGGCACCTGCTTCCTCGGACCCTACCCGCAGGGCAGCCCACTGCGGTGCCCTGACCCGAGGAGGACTCCCCCGGGCAGGGCACGGAGCCCCTCTGCTGCCCCGGCTGCCTGCTGCACTCCGCCCTGGGGTCCCAGCCTCCCTGTACCCCGACAGCCCGGGGCCCCCTCCCAGCAGACCACGAGGTCCGAGGTCACGGGCGCGCGCTTGGGGATGTGCCCGGGCCAGGGGTCGCTGGCCGCGGGGAAAGTTCCCGGCGCGGGGTGGTGGGCCTTACCGGCGGGGCCCCGGCCGAGCGGGCACCCGGGCCGGGCAGCGGCGGCGGCCAGCGCGGCGAGCAGCAGCAGCAGCGGCGGCGGCGGGGGCGGCATGGTGGGCGGCGGGCGGGCGGCGGCGCAGTGATGTGGCACTCGGGCCGCGGGGCGAAGGCCGCTGGGCCCCCGCCCCCCAGGAGCGCGAGCGCGGAGTCGGGTTACAGCGCGGCCCACACTCTGCGGAGGGATGCGGCGGGAGGGACCAGCCCGCTTCCGGCCCAGGGCCCGCCCCCGGGGCCCGGCGCCCCCACGGGGGCTCTGTCTCCCTTGGCCCACCTGAGGCCCCCGGGGGCTGACCTCCAAGCCCCCCGCGGGTCCTGCCGAGAAACGGGTCTGGGGGCCAGGTGGGCCTCGTGCTGACCCAGCTGGCCGTGGACAGGGCCAAGTCACTCCTCTCCCATGAGCGGAGGGGGGCGTGACCCCAACCCCCCCACGGAGCCAGGGCGTGGGGGTAGAAGAGCCTGTGGGGGATGGTTAGGGACCAGGAAGGGCAGGCGGCTTCTGGATGTCCTCGGGGTTCCTCTCTGCGGAGCGGGGTCTCTGCGCCCTGCGGAGAAGCCCCCTCCTGGTCGCTCCAGGAGAGCCCGGGGCGGGGCGGGGCGGGGAGCCTGGCGCCGGGGTCCTCAGCGAAATGTGGCCGGCCTCGCTCGGTTCATCAAAGGGGCAACAGACCAACCCAGGGGTGGCATAAAGTCTCATGGGGTGAGCCCCCCTCCCCTCTAGATGAGGGGGCAAAGGCAATTTGGGGGGGGGATGCTGAGACGGTCCAGCACAGACAGCCCCGCCTCCGCGACCTGACCGCCTGGGGGTGTGGGATCCCAGAGCGGCCTGGGAGGAGGGAAGCCCGGGACTGTGGCCCCAAGGAGAGGGAAGCATGGCCCCAGAGCCCCCCACTCACCGTCTGCCCAGAGCCTGTCTCTCTTCCCGGACCAGGACTGCTTTGGGATTCAGTGAATGCCTTTGAAGCACCCCCTCCATCGAGCTTAGCAGGTGCTGACTCTGCCGTCCAGATGTGCACACATCTGCCTGCCAGCCACTGTCACAGCGCACAGCTGCAGTCCAGCCCCTGGTGGGCTCGCGCCCTGGGCCCTGGGGACACTGCCAGCTAGACACCTGGGTCCACATCCCAGCAGGGTCCCCTGGGCCAGTCCGTCCCCCAGAGGCCATCGGCCCAGACGATCGTTAGTATCCATGTGTCTTTATGGGACTGCTGTGGGGGAAACCTTGGACGAGGGCTTCCGTCCATCCCCGGTCCCGAGAATGAGCCTCTCACTCCCGCTCATCGACTCTAGGTACCCTTCCCGGCATCCGAAGCCCCGTGCTGCCCTCTGTCCGCCCAGACCGCAGCTGGTCCTTCCAGAAGTCTCTGGGCTTGCTGCAGCCCAGGCTCGTTCCTTTGACTTTCCCATCTGGGGTCTCCACTCCAAGCGGGGACCCCGCCCCTCCTGAGTGCCGGCTGGTGGGTGCCCGTTCTCGGGCAGGTTTTTGCCCTCCTCCCCACGTGCCAGGGGGATGCATGTGAGTGTCCTTGCTGTCCCCTCCCGCGGGCAGGGCAGGTTCTCACGGACGCTGAGCCTGCAGCCGGTCCGTGGCCAGATTCGTGTGGGCATCTCCTATTACAGCCCTCATGTGGGTTTGCTTTTCTGTCTGAGTGGTATATAAAATAATGATACTGTTTCAAACCAGTGGCAGCTGAGATTTGGGAAAGAGAAAGGGTCATGTTAGCTATTGCTATTTTTAAGGACTCAGTGGGTAGAATTCAGTAATCCCCTCTGGGACCTACCTCTCTCCTCCCCAGTTAAGCTACAGGGAACTGTCTCTCACCCAAGCCTTCTTGTCCGAGGGAGGACGAGGGCACCCCGCCAACGGGTCTGGCAGGGGCAAGTCCCAGGCAGGCTAACACTTTCCCAGGGCCGAGGGCTGTGCAAGTCCTCCCCGGCCCCCAGTCCCTGCTCTGCCCAGCCGCCCAGGGGACGATTGGCTGAGAGGGGCGGGGCAGCACGTGGCGGGACGATGGGAGCCGGTGAAGCAGCAGGAGCAGACACAGCCTGAGCCTGCAAGAGCTCGGACGCTCAGGCGGGGGCGGAGCCCACAGGGCCGGTTCGCAGCCTCGGGAGCCGCTGGGGGAGAAGCCTCGGGCTGCCGTGGAGAGAACACGGACTCTGCCATCCCGCACGGTCACTTCCCCAGGTGGCTCAACCCTGAGCCCGGAAGCCTGGAACCCTCCACAGAGAAGGTGCTGTTGCCCCTCTCAGGGTTCACGCGGGGGGGGGAGGGGTCCACCCTGCAGCCGGGAGATGGCTCCCTTGGCACCCCTCCTTTGGTGCCCCCGGGTGCAGCGCCCAGACCCCACCCCTCCCCAAGCTTCCTCTGGGACAGCACTCGCCTCCCTGAACTTAAGGTCTAACTCCTCCAGGGAGCTCTGCCCCTGCTGGGCGCTGGGGAGACGTTCTCATCACGCAGCCCCAGGGCGACCTGGAGTTGCAACTCTGCGAGGGAGGTGGGGACTGCTTCCTGCCCTGTGGGGTCTCCAGGGCCCTCTGGGAATCAGATGGGAGCTAGGGACCCCCACTCCCCGCGCCCCGGAAGAGCGTGTGCTGTGCTGCAAGCCGCTGGCTCATGCCCTGGGAAAGCACAAAGTTTGCAGGAGGACTGAACGCCACGGGGCAAGTCTAGTCCCGCTCTTCTCGGAAGCCCCGCAGGGCCCCACTTTCCTGGTAGTTAGACAGCTGGCTTCGGGCTGCTGCAAAGGCAGCACTTTCCCCTTTGCAGAGACACGAGAGACCTTTGAACGAAATGTTTATTGATTCACACAGCGCTTGGGACATGACACCATTTTGCAATACGTTTAAGCGCACATGAAAAGGATCTTTTAAATTAAAAAAAAAAAAAGACCACAAACCCAAGGCGAAAGATAACACAGAGAGTTAGAGAATGTTCTAGAATGCCCAGCATGGACACAACTCGTGGCCCTCGCCCAGGAGGCACCTGTGCCTGAGTGGTCTTCTGGAAAATTCCCTGGCGGCTTCAGGGAAGGCAGAACAGGAGAGAAGCCGTCACCCTCTTCAATGAATGTTGTCTCTTCCCAACTGTGGCATTTTCCAGAGAACAGGATGCATATAGTCCCCCGCATGGATTTAGGGCTTCCTGGCAAGGATGTGGCGGTGGGGTCCAGCCCAGCTGGCTGGCGTGCTTCTCCCCCCAAGAGAAGTTCCCGGGAAGGAGAGAGGGTTCAGCCTGCGGGTTCACAGCCTGGCTCTGAGTTACATGCAAGACAACGGAGATGAATCTCTCCTTAGCAAACACTGGGGGTGCCCGCGGGACCCCAGGCTCTAGGTCCACGTGCCTCCTGTGAAGCCAGCCCCCCCCTCCCCCCCGCAATGGCCGGCCCAAGGCTGGAACATGGCTTTCCTCGAACTGCCTGGGTGGGTTTTTTTTTTTTAACTGCTTCCTGACCTCACACCTAGTTATTATTATTCCTAAAAATAATTCATTTCCTTTGAATTGCACTTTATAATTCATAAAGACTTAAATATATCCTGCTGGCGGGGAGGCATTGGAGAATCGGCCCAAAGCAGCCAAAGGACCCCCCGGGGGGGTGTGTGGGAAGAACTTGCCGAGTTGGGTCCAGCAGGCTGTAGACTGTCCCTGCCGCCCCGGTGGGCCCCGAGGAGCTCCGTGTGTGTGTCCGCAAGGAAGGGGCTCAGGGCCCCGCTGGGGGAACAGCGCTGCGGGCTCCGCGGCATCCCACGGGCAGGGGGCCGCCCCGAGAGTCCTTCCTACCACGTGCCGGGCCCCCGTCCTGCAGCCCAGCCCAGTTCTGCAGGCACAGCTGGGGCCCGAGGAGGCGAGCAAACGGCCATGGAGAGGGAGCGGTGTCCCCTCACCCCTCATACAGCACACTCCGACAGAGGGCCTACGACACACTGTGCGCCCTTCTAGTTTGGATGCGCACGCAGGTCCAGGACGCGGTCCCGTGGGCCCGTCTAGTGACAGGGACTGGGATGCCCCCGCCCCACCCCCGGAGCCTGAAGGAAACCCCCGGCCTCTCTCGGCTCCCCCCGGCGCGGAGCGGACTGGCTGCCGTGGGAAGCAAGCCCCACTCTCAGCAGCCGCTTGGGATGCCGGCCAGGACCCGCAAGAGCCGCTGGCGGAGCTGGGGGTCCACGCGGGGTGGGCCGCGGCCTACCGAAGCTCGGGCACTTGCTCAGGACGCCGCAGGGAGGGCTGACAGTGACAAGGGGCACGCGCTCCACTAGGCTGTCCGAGGGGTGAGCGGGTGTTCCAGCAGCAGTGACCACGCCTGCATACACACCCAGGCTGGAGGTCTGGAAGGTTCCAGAACTGCAGAGGGTACAGACGACAGCCGTGACATTACCTGCTGAGTAGTTCTGTGCACACACTCTCTGATCCTTAGACACGTGTCTCCAGTGACAGGCATCGGGGGGCGGAGCTTGGGGACAGCACAGCGGGGTCAGTGTGCGGGAAGTCTTGCCTGGCCGGCACCTGCTTCTTCAGACACAGGAACCAAATCAGAGCCTCGGCCCCACGCGTGGCTGGCGGTTTAACCCGTGAGCATTCCTACGCAGAGGGGTGTGCTGCTCCTCCCAGAAGCAGCCAGGATGGGTGGGCGCGTTTGTTCTGGTCGTCTTGTCATCGCCGCAACTGTTTTCGAAATCTTCTCTGGGGAATTGTCAGAACTGTGACGCGTTCCTAGATTATTCCGTGGACACCTTGAAGGTGGATTGAACCCGGCGAGAAATAGCACAGGGTCGCCCCGAGCCCCGCCGTGGCGGTGCGGGAGGACGTAAAGTGGCTGGGGACTCGGAAACTGTCTCTTTCTGTTTCCTGGTCACCGCCCTCGGGTTGCATTGAGTCAAACGCCAGAGGGGATTAAGGTCCCGGGTGTTCAGCACACTCACCTCCAGGAGTCCGCGGTCCGGGTCGGGATGGGGGGTGCGGATGGACACGGACCCAGGGTGCTGCTCCCCCAAACTCGGTCCCTCCGGAGACCCCCACCTGTCCTGTTGGCCGGCAGCTCCTGCCGTCAGAACAAGGAGCCCAGCGAGGCGGGACCCGCCTGGAACCCAGCCCACAGCCTGGCCCACCGGAGGTGCTCAGCAAACGGTGAGTGAGTGAACGAGAGGCATCCCCTCGTGAGCACTCCTGGCAATCTGAAGAGGCTCTCTTTTCTCTTACGCACGGTTCCCCCAAAGGGCTTGGGGACGCGCGTCTACGTCTCCGAGTGCGCGTGTCGGAAACCGGGCTCCTGCTGTGTGCACTGAGGCTCTGCCTCTGCAGCCCTTCTTGCTGCACACATGTGTGCCTCTGCACATGCATGCTCCCACAGACACACGAGGGTCCTCACACACCGATAGAACGTGAAAGTAAAAGCTAGCCATCAACATGCTGCGGCTGGAAAATCCGGACTCCCTCGTTACTCATTCACAATCTCAAAGCAAAGACTGAAGCTGGGTCACGGGAAGGAGCTCCCAAAACTCCAGCACCCGCCCCTGTGCGTGCACACACACGCACAGACACACACACGTGGGTACACGCATGTGCGCACACAGACACTGTACCAGACCAGACTGCCAGCTCCTGGGAGAATGCCACGGTTGGCTCTGCCCGCGACGGCACACGTACAGTTTCTAAGAACATGAGACCACCGGGCAGGCTTCATGGGATGAAGCATGACGATGTCCGTGGTCCATGAGAGACCCACGCTGTGCCGGGGCCAGATGGGTGGGGGTGGGGCCAAGAGCCACGTGACTCACACCCTGACACTGAGTCCAAGGAGCCCTCAGCGGGAACTTGACCCAGAGGACAGAGCCCGCCTCACTTGGCACAGACGCTCCGCAAGCCTCCCCCAACCCCGTGGGAACCCTGGGTGCTGTCCTAATCATGCCTAACAACCCAAATGACCCGAGGAGGCAGACAGCCTGAACAGACGAGTCGACCGCCGGGAGCATCCTGGAGCCTCCAGCAGATGCTTGTTGGAACCAACCCAGGAGCCTGGCACTGTGCCCAGTGCCCCTCCCCCCACCCCCTTGGGTGGGCGGCCTCGGCCAGAGGCTGAGGACCTTCAGCTCCTCCCAGGATCCACTTCCCCCAGGCGTCCATCTGCTTCAGCCCAAGACGGGGTGTGGGGACCGCCCAGGGAGGTTGACTGCAGCAGGGGCCTGGCCACGGAGTGAGTCTCAGGAACCCCGGAGGCAGGAGCACAGACCCAGCTGCCCTCATCACAGGACTGCAACCGTGACACCCAGCGGGCCCCTTACATGCGGTCTCCCCCAGTCTCCTACCAGCTCCAGGTCGGGATCTCCGGGGAAAGAGATGGGAGGAAGAGCAAAGAGAACACTCACCCAGTGTGACAGTGACCTTGGCCTGCCCGCCCCCTCCCCCCAGGATCCCTGAATCCATGCCCCGTGGATGCTGAGTCTGAGGCTTGGGTGGACCCCAGACCGCCCAACTGGCTTTAAAAGCTTCCTACGATTGGAAAGAGTCCGGTGCTAGCTCAGACAGACCCCGCACCTGCCTGGCCCAGCCTCGGTCTCCCCGGACAGGGGCAGCTCTCTCATCTATAGCAAGGGTGTGGGGCTGGCGCTGTCTGCGTCCCGGGGCCTTTGACAAGAGCGGAGGTGAGGCTCTGGCTGCCTCAGGTGTAGAGGAAGGGCCCTGTGGATGTCGGCCTCCCTCCAGGTCCCCAGCGGGGAGAACTCAGAGGCCTGCCTGCCTGCCTGCCTGCCTGCTCAGGCTGAGCCCACTTCCCGGCAGCTCCCAGGACAGGGGTCTGAGGGCCAGGACCCACCGGGTCACAATGCATGGGGCAAAGGCAATGACGAAAGAGCTGCTGAAGGTGCCGATCCTCCGGGCAGCGGTAGTGCTGGTGCTCACTGAGGCAGCGCTGGATGGAGCAGAGGACAGAAATCCGGGCACCCGAGGGTACGGGTTAGAGCTGAGCACAGAGCCGAGAGCCGGCGTGGGCAGCTTCCAGGGGGACCTGCAGGCAAGAGAGCCCAAGGACGAGAGAGAGGAAAGAGAATGGAAAGAGCCGAGTTTGGTGTGTGAAGGTGACATAACGGAGGGCTGGAGAGCTGGAAGGAGGGCACGACTCTCCCCTCCTCCATTAGCTGCTGCCCTCCCCTCCCCACTAGCTCTTCCTCCTTCCCCACCCCGGGACAGAGGGGTCTAAGTCAGTCCTGCAGACAGAGGAGCAGAGCTGGGTCATCGTGGAGGAAGAGGGCCTGCGTCCCGAGGCAGTAGAGTGGTGGGGGGCTGGGGGGAGGGGGCAAATAGTGGGGGAGGGAAGGCAGGAGGAGGGGCGACCGCTAGCAGTAACACCAGCTGGAGAGTCCGCGGGCAAATGCATGGCAAGTGGTGAGCAGACAGAACCTGGCAGACCCTTCCCCGAGACCTGAGATCCCAGAGCAAGCAAGGGCACTGGGTGAGCAGGGCAGAAACTGGAAGGAGTGTTCAGATCCACACCCACCTGCCCCAGAAGAGGAGTGACTGACTCCTCCCACGGTAGGGGGACGACGCTTGCTTCCGCGGGGGCTCAGACCTCACAGCTGGTGCAAAAGCTCACTGTGGGCACATAGTCCACAGGCAAATGCAGACCCTAGGAAGCACCTGGTCCTTAGCGTGTGGACTCACTGAGAGTTCAAACAAGCAAGTGCAGAAACCTGGGAGCAGTGCGCAGGGGAAGCCACGCAGCGACAGGACCCCCGGGGCAGGTGCTGGTGCCTGCCGCCTTCCGAGAGCCGGCTGCCGGCGGGGAGCGCAGGAGCCGGGGTGCAGCCCTCTGGGCCGGGTGGGGACTCGCGCCGACTACCTGGGATGCAGGTGCACCTGCACGGCGATGACGTCGAAGCGGCGGCCCTGTACCCCCCGCAGCCTCCTGAGCCAGGGGAGGCCGAGCACCAGGAGCAGCAGTGCGAGGCCGGCAGCATGGAGCTCCGCGGGCCTCCGGTGGGAGAAGCAAGCAGGACCCCAAAGCTCCCCTGTAGAGGAGCCATGAGCAGGAGAGTGCTGCGAACGGGAAGGCCAGTGACTGTCCCCACACCAAGGCCACTGCCAGCCACGGGTCTGCACTCGGCACCCTGGCGCTTGGTCCGGAGTTGGACTCCAGGAAGGTGTCCAGGAAGCCACGGCCTGGTTCAGCTGGGCCCAGAGGACGGCCCCCAGCTCAGCATGCCCAGCAGCATGAAGGGCCTGTCCGGCGCCGCCAGCAGCAGGTGGCCCAGGGACCGGTTCACCGGGGAGGCGCCTAAGGCGCACGCACGTGCGCGCAGCCCGGCTCTCCGAGCGCAGCGGAGCAGCACCAGGGCGCTGGACAGCAGCGACACGGCCAGCGGCGCCTCTCCCGGGCCCCTGGCGCTAGCGGCTGGCCAGGCGCCCACGGAAAGCGGCGGCGGCGGCCCGCGCTCAGGGTTCCGCTCCGGGCGCAGGCGGGGAAAGCGGGGCGGCGGACGGGCGCGCTCTCGGAGTCCCGGAGATTCAGAGCCGACGGTCACGGTTCGGAGTGGCGCGCGAAAAGCGGTGGCAAGCACGGGGTCCCGGAGCCTGGCCAAGCGCGCTGCGCTGCGGAACCCGGAGCAGCGGGCGGAGCGCAACGCACGGGTCACCGCCTGCGGCGCTGTCCAGGGTGCTGAACGCGCTCGCCGTCCCCGCGCCCGCCGAGCTGCCCGCCGCACCGTCCTGCAGCTGAATCCAGGCGGGAGGGTGAGGGGTGCTGGGGTCACGGAGGTCGCTGCAGTCGCCCCATGCAGCGGCTGGAGGGAGCCCCACGCCCATCTGCCCCAGACCAGGACGGTCCTTACAACGGTCTCACCTCCTCCTAATCCGGAGCCTCTTGGCCCAGCTGGGATGCTAAAAAGCTGTCTGCTTCTGCCCGGTTGTATTGCCCTTTTCCGCGCGTCTCCTCCTCCCCTGCGCTGGTACCAAACTGGAGTGACCCAGCGGTTTGGGGGCAAGGGGAAGCAGGGAAGCGGGAGGCTGGGGGGCAGGGAGCTGTGCTGGAAGGGCAGAGGGAGCTAGAAGAAGAAAGCCTGGGTGCCTGGGGGGCGGTCCCCTTTCCCAGCCTCAGCTCAGGGCCAGGGGGTGGATTTATGTTTGTTGAACCAAGAAGGGCAGCAAGAAGTGGAAACGGTGTGGGAGGAGAAATGAGGGAAGCAAGGAGATGAAGAAGGAAAAGGAAGGAGAGGTAAGGGAGAGAAAAGCAAAGAGGAGGAGAGAAGGAAATTGGGAGAGCCTGGGAGTCGGGATTTCCTGCTTGGTGCAATATGGGACCCCCTTCAGAGCTGAGCTCTGCCTCTCCAGGTAGCTCTTGGAGCCCCCGGGAGAGAGGGTCTCTCTCTCTCTCCCCCTCTGCTGCTGCCTCTGGGCTCTTGGACCTGTAGGAATCTTCCAATCCCTTCAATGACCGGTTGGCAGGACAAGCATGGAGGGAGGACGCTTGGAAGCTCCCAAGTTCCAGGAAGCTCTTTGGCACCTTCTCTTTTTGGCAGCCCCGACATGAAATGAGCCAGAAGGCAGGACTTCACCCCGTCTTTCCCTGGCCCCCCTGACCCACTCTCACCCAAAGGTTCTGCAAGCCTAGCCCTCTCCCAGGGACAGAGTGTGGCTAGTGGGGAGGGGGCTCGCCCTCCCGGGGGTCTCCCTGGTGCCAGTGCTATAAGGACTGGAGAGAACGCAGGTAGTCAGGGGAATAAGGTGGACCACCTGCACTGGTCCCATCACCCCACCCACATGGCCTTGGCCAAGTCACTTCTTGGGTCTCCTTTTCTAATATGTGTAACAGGGATATTAATAATTATCAAACACATCTGACTTATGTAATTGCAATTAGGATTCAACTAACAAATACACATTAGAGGGCTTCAAACAGTGCTTGGCACACAGTGAGTAGTCAGAGAAATGTCAGCCTTTAGCATGACTCCATTTTATAATTGGGGACAGGGCAACTTAGATAAGTCAAGTGTCTCTTCCAAGGTCACATAACTAGAAATCAGGGGCTCTGGGAATCAAACTTGGCCCCTCTGGCTCCAAGCCAACGTCCTGTCACCCCTCCACACGACCTCCTACAGAGAGGCCATCACACCAACTCCAAGCCCAGTGGCTTCCTCTCTCGCTCTCCCTCCCACTAAATGCTTTCCAATCCAAGAGAAATTCCATCAGATCAGACTTTGTCTGAAACCAGAGCCGTAACGTCAAAGCTGCTCCTCCTGACTTCCCTGGGAAGAGCGGGCAGCTCTACAACCCCAGGGGTCACCCGGGGCAGTGAAGGTGGCCATGACGGCATGGCCACAGGGGCTCCCCACCCCCGTCCCTCCAAGGCTCCTGAGTGGCCATCTGTGGATGGGTGGGTCGGTGGAGACATAAGATGCTTCATGGGGAGACTTCGATCCAACCAGCGACAGCAGTTCCTGTCCCCTCTGAACATCTCCAAGGAGAGACAGATCCCAGGCAGGTCGCTTGGAGGGCCGAGAGCATCATTCAAGACATGAGCTCAGGAAAGCTTGGCTACATTAAAGAGTGCTACATAAAGGGAAGCCGTCTGTTCACCCACAAGGATTTCCGGGTGCCCGGCACTCATAAGGGCCTGTGTCAGACAGGACACAGACTCTGGAGACTAATAAGCTTTGATCCTCACGGTTTGGTGAGCAGAGAGGAGACTGGACAACATAAGATCTGAAACACAAGCACATTGACCTCCTGTAAGAAATAATGATCTTGGGGCGTCTGGGTGGCTCAGTGGGTTAAGCGTCTGCCTTCGGCTCAGGTCATGATCTCAGGGTCCTGGGATCGAGCCCCGCATCGGGCTCTCTGCTCAGCGGGGAGCCTGCTTCTCCCTCTCCCTCTGCCTACTGCTCTGCCTACTTATGATCTCAACCTCTTTGTCAAATAAATAAATAAAATCTTAAAAAAAAAAGAACAATCGTATTTTTTTAAGAGTTTACTTATTTGAGAGAGAGAAAGTCAGTGGGGGCAGAGGGAGAGGAAGACAAGCAGACTGATCGTGACTTGAGCTGAAATCAAGAGTCGGATGCTCAACCCACTGAGCCAGCCAGGTGCCCCCAATGATCTTATTTTTTAAGACAAATGAATTGTATTGATTATAATGAAATACTGTCACTTGTGAACCAACTCACTTCCACAAACGTGCATTGGAAGTTTGTTATGTGTGCTGAGGGAGGGGAAAATATGTGTAAGGAGAGAAAAGAACAAGTATTAACTGGGTGTGATGAATTTTACTTAATTTTAAGCATATTTCCTGATTGCGCTTATCTCCTTTCACTGTGTTCAGTTCCCACCACAGCCCCCCGGGGAGGGGTATTCCTGCAGCAACTGGTATTCTGTTGATAAGGCCACAGGGCTCAAACCCAGGGAGAGGGGAGCAGCCCAGCCAGGGTGAGATCTGAGCCCTGACACTCCGGGGACTTGGGGGGAGCGAAAAGCGCAAATATGTACCTAATCCACCAGGATGCTCCCTCCGGTCCTCTGCCTTCCAGGCCAGCATCCCCAAGGAATAATCCGAAATGTCAGGAAAAGCGTTTGCAGGGAAGGGAAGGCGGGAAAGAAAGACGTGGAGGAATCAGTGCAGAGCAGGAAGCCGGCAGATCGGTACTAGGTCCCCAGGGCAGAGCCGGCGGCAGCTGCTCACAGGCGTCCGCAGGACTCGGCCCAGTGTGCGCTGCTCGGTGGAAACCACGGGAAACACGTGGCCATCTCCGCCCTGAGCAATGCCTTGGGAAAGCCCCGATGCGATGTGCTGGCCCAGGGTGGTTTGTTCTGCTTCTTCATACTCTCCTAGAACTCCCACATTGCTGTAGGAGCAGGAGCTGTGTGACAATAGGAAATCACTCAGGAAAAAAGGTCCATCATCAAAACTCCGGGGTGTCCTGCCTTTCACACCGCAGACTCCGCCCCCCATGACCTACTGGTTGGTCAGCTTTGGAGCATCTTGGTTTTATAAAACCCTGGTAGACATGATCGTCCCAGGAGGGGGAGGAAGGGAGCAGAGAGAGGAAGAGACGGGTTAAAATTCCCCAGGCTTGCAGAGGGGTGGGTGACCAATGGGCATGCCTTCGACACCACTCTCTTCATCATAAATAAACTTTCCAGTCAGTTCCTTAGTGCAGCACAGAGGGTCCCAAAGCCCCAGGGAGCTGGCATCCGTGCATGCAGGACGGAGACGGGAACAAGCCAGAAACCGGACACGACCCCGGGGGACGGAGGCTGTGGCAGAGGGAGGCCCGGGTCTCCAGGGGCCCCCAGGCGGTTCCTGACCCAGCCTGGGTCTCCCCAGAGTCAGGACAATGAGAGTCAGGCCAAGAAGGGGCGAGTACAAAATAATTGGATAATGCGGACAGGTTGGCAGGAAGCTCGCGGGCTGTGGACCTTGACGGGGACAGGCATGAGAAAAGCTCGAAGGCAGACTGTGTGAGTCAGGTTTGTCCCCAAGGCCGTGCGACGGGAGCCAAGGTTTGTGGCCGGCCCAGTGGGAGCTGTTTGGGTCCTTCGGTCTGGCGGCCCCGGAGGCCTTTGGGGTTTTGGCCTGTGCGGCCTAGGTTCCTGCCGCCCAGAGCTCTGGGCAGGGGAGACCCAGGGTGATGGCCTCAGGAGGTGGGGCCTCTGGGAGGGGCTCGAGTCCTGGGGGCGGAGCCTCTGCTGTCCTGTACATTCTCTACTGGAGGAGGGCTAGTCCCACCCACTCTCCCTCCTTCTCCCAGAGGCCCCGCCTCCTGAGGCCATCACAACAGCAGTAGGGTTTTCACACGTGACTTTGGGGGCACACGGACATTCAGAACTGCGCTCCCAATTTATAGGTGAGGGGACTGAGGCTCAGGAAGGCTCAGGCTTCCCTGCTCAGTAGGGCCCGAGCCGGGATCTGAGCACAGGTGACCAGCAGCCCCAGGCACGGATAGTGCCCACCTTCAGCGCTCACCTTGGCGGGCATCACGGGTAAGCCCCAGCCCCGCCCCCAGGCCCCTTCCGATGGTAACGATGGTAACGGTGGCGACAAGTGCTCACGGCCGCTCTTTCCACGCTCCTCCTGGCCATCCGGGGGGGGCGAGGGGCCCGTGCCCACGCTCCCTCTGCCCACACCTGTTCCCACAGGGCTTACACATCGTGACCAGGTGAAGGTGCAACAGAAATCACTTGCAAAAGCGTTAATGCAGGTTGCAGACAACAGAAGGGTCTTATTTTCCTTATTTTGGCGGTGGAGAAATCCAGTCCTGGAGAGGCCAGGGCACTGGCCTCAGTCCACCCAGCGGGGAGGGTCCAAGCGCTTGGACCCTATGGCCTTGATGCAGGTGTGGGGGGCCCGGCCACCGCTCCGTGCCTGGTGGCCAGACTGGGGGAATCCTGCTTGCCGCGCCGTCCAAAGCTCCGCCCCCAGAAGAGACCTCAAATTCCCGGCTACTTTGTATGTCCTGGATCCCCCCGTTCCTTCTGTTGTGGGCATGGCTGAGCAGCCCCTGAAATCCTGAAGCCCTTCGCCCGGCGGATACCGGCCCCTGCCCCAAGCAGCAGCCCCCACGGGTTACTGAGACAGGCACAGGTCACAAGCCCCCGGAGTGTGACGAGCGGAGGCGTCAGCGGTCAGGGCTGTGGACTTGGGGCTGCCTGCGGGGGACGAGCGTCCGGCAGAACAGGTGAGCCTGTTCTAGGCTCAGACACTCGGTGCCCGCGTGG
Organism: Potos flavus; assembly: GCA_028534135.1. Classification (NCBI taxonomy): domain Eukaryota; kingdom Metazoa; phylum Chordata; class Mammalia; order Carnivora; family Procyonidae; genus Potos; species Potos flavus. The sequence goes on along the minus strand of CM052899.1, from coordinate 174,483,532 downwards.
TCTCGGATGGAAGGAACAATGTGCATATTGTGCATGTGTGCAGGAGCGCGTGGAGGTGAGCATGTGTGCAGGGGCGTGTAGAGGCGAGCGTGTGTGCAGGTGTGCATGGAGGTGAGTGTGTGTGCACGGGTGCATGGAGGTGAGATTGCAGGGGTTTGTGGAGGTGAGCATGTGTGCAGGGGTGTGTGGAGGCAAACGTGTGTGCAGGTGTGCATGGAGGTGAGCGTGTGTGCAGGGGCATGTGGAGGCGAATGTGTGTGCAGGTGTGTGTGGAGGCGAGCGTGTGTGCAGGGGGGTGTGGAGGCGAGCGTGTGTGTACGGGGGTGTGGAGGTGAGACTGTGCAGGGGCGTTGGAGATGAGCACGTGTGCAGGGGCATGTGGAGGTGAGCGTGTGTGCAGGTGTGCGTGGAGTTGAGTGTGTGCAGGGGTGCGTGGAGGTGAGACTGTGCAGGGGTGTGGAGGCGATCGTGTGCGCAGGTGTGCGTGGAGGCAAGCGCGTGTGCAGGGGGCATGGAGGCGAGCACGTGTGCAGGTGTGCGTGGAGGTGAGCGCGTGTGCAGGGGGCGTGGAGGCGCACGCGTGTGCAGGGGGCGTGGAGGCGAGCACGTGTGCAGGCGTGCGTGGAGGTGAGCGCGTGTGCAGGGGGCATGGAGGCGCATGCGTGTGCAGGGGGCGTGGAGGCGAGCGCGTGTGCAGGGGGCATGGAGGCAAGCGCGTGTGCAGGGGGGCGTGGAGGCGAGTGTGTGCAGGGGCGTGTGGAGGTGAGCACGCGCCTGTGTCAGGGGGTTACTTGTGCACCCAA
>CM052899.1:174464189-174482229 GCA_028534135.1 Potos flavus | reverse complement strand
GAGATGATCCTGTGGTTTTTCATGTTTTGCTTGTTAATGTGGTAAATTACCCTGACTGCTTTTGATATGTTAAACCGACCTTGTATTCCTGGCACAAATTTGCCTCGTTTGTAATATATTAACCTATTTACATATTATTGGATTCAATTTGCAAAATTTTGATTAAAGATTTTACACTTACAAAAAAAAAAGATTTTACACTTACATTTACAATGGAGATTAGCTTATAGTCATCTTCTTGCAGACGTGAAGTTGGCAGAGACCCCAGATCCTCCTCTCTTTCTGCTTCGGCATATACTCGGGGTGTGGTATGTGCCTTCAGAGTCACAATGTGGCTGCTGCAGCACCAACCAGCAGATCTGCATTCCAGCCAAGAGGAAGGGAACAGCAGGAATTCAAAGGGGCAAGCACCCGCCGTCTGCCCCCCTCCCAAGGAACATTCCTAGAGAACCCCTGAAGCACATCCCTTTCCCCCTCACTGGCCCGTGCCCGCAGCTCCAGCTGACCCTGCTCTTGCCCCCTGCCTGTCTGCTGGGGTCTCACCGAGCCCACCCCTTCCTCAGCTCAGCTCCACACCTGACTCCTGCACCCCCTCGCCTCCCCACCAGAGGAAGCCTGGCTCCTTCCCTAACCGAGGCTCATTCCCCATCGCTCCACACATGGGGAAACGGAGGCCCCCAAAGACGGGGGCCCACCCGGCGGCACTCACAAAGTCAGTGACCCACCAGGGCGACCAGGCCAGCCAGAGCCCTTGCAGGCACATTCCGTCTGGCTCTCTGAAGATGACGTTTGGAGGGCATGATGGATGCACCTAGGACCACGCAGCGAGCTGTCCACGGTCAGTGTGCCAGGCGCCCCGAGCCCTCCGGAAATGTGGTTGTTGTCCGGAAATGTGTTGAACACTCTCATTCCCTCCCCACACGTTCCTCTGCCCCGACGCAGACCAGATGCGGCTCTGAGCCGGGGCTTCCGTGAAGGTTCCTTTTGTCTTCCCAGAAAGCTCTGTCTGCCGTGCTGGGCTCTGGGAGGGCAGCCGGGCCGCCCGTCTCCACCTCGCCTGGGGGACACTAGGACACGAAATGGGACCTAAGGGCAAACGATATGAGAGATGGGCAGGACCCACCGCACACCCCTTGTCAGGGTTCAAAGAATGGAAGGCAGCCTTAGATGACTCTGGGGCTGCCCTGTCTCCCGCCACCCCCTGCCCATTTGACAGATGGGTAGTCTGAGGTCCCCAGAATGGCCTCGTCCCAGCTGGTGTGGCCACAGGCTACGAAGCCGGCTGTGAGCAGAGCCACCTGCCCCATGAGGGTGCTTTCCTGGGCCCGGCGGCTCCCCCAGAGCCCCCCGGCTGTCTCCCCTCCTGGGCCAGGGCCCCCCGACAGGCCCTCTGCCCCCCGCCGCCCTTGCACGAGACTGAAGCCAGGCGGGCAGAATCGGAGCCCTTTGCAAGCGCCAGCCGCCGCAGAGAAAGGGTCCTTTCAAGGCAGAAAGTTTCCCGGATGCCACTCAGTTGTTGGAGGTCAGTTTTTCCTTCTCAGTCTGAGCTCCTCGGGGCCCTGCTCTCCCTCGATTCCTGCCAGAAGCCTGTGCCTCGTGGAAACCTGGAGAGCACGGGCTTCCTCCCAGGCCGGGCTTGCTGCTGACGTGGCCTTGAGCCTGGGCCACCACGGGGGAAGGCGGGGATCTTCCAAGGAGCCCGTGCTGGGAAGGGGCCGTTTAGGCCCAACTGCCCAGCCCCTCCCGGCCGGACTCCAACAGGCTGTCTTGGGGGCCTTTCTGGGCACGGGGCTGCCCCCCACTCTCATTCGGCCCTTCAGCCCCCAGATCTCCACCCCAGGGCTCCCCAGAAGCCCTGCCAGCCCCTCCATCCTTCCCCGCAAAGCTCGGAGGAGCTGCCTTGGGTACCTACCTGGTGCAAGTCAGGACAGAAGAGTCTGACCCCCCTTACTCAGGAATGCGTGGCTCAGTCCACAACCTGTGCTCCCGCATAGGCCGCTCCCTCCTGCAGCGGAATACAGGCTCAGTGAAAGGGCATGGCCACAGCAGACTGTTCACGTCAGGGGACTCGGGGCACCTGGCCCACGTGCAGCTCTCAGGTGGGAACTCAGAGGCCCAGGCTCTGCACACAGAGGGTTGGTGATGGGGCTGGGACATGCCTGCCACTGCCTCTAGGGTCGGAGACCCCGCACTGCCCTTCCACATGGCCCGGTGCCGGAGGAGGGGAGAGAGCCCCACCAGGGTCCGGGTTCAACACGCCACGATCCCCACTGGAGAGAAATGAGCTTTGAAATAAATTTCTGGATATGAATCAGAGCTCCAGGAAACCTCCGAAACTGCCCGCATCTGCTGGAGGCTTCTGTCCTGTCCGCCGGGTCCAAGGGCTTCCTGCTCTCTCCGTCCTGAAAACCTGGAAATAATTCAGGGCTCCAGATTCCGCACCAGCGCTGCCCCACGGACGGCTGCCTGGCGACTGTCGCCGATCGCTGAGGACTTGGTGCTTTGTCTTTTCAAACAGTTCATTCTCTTCCTGAACAGCTGTGAAATGGTCGAGAAGAAGAACCGTCTGCCCGCCAGTCCCTCCCGCAGGGTTCAAACCAGCTCAGGAGAGAAGCAGGGGACTCAAGAAATGGTGGGCGGGCAGCGCAGGTTACATTGTTGCAAGGTTACAATGTTGCAAATGTCCGTAGGGACCTCCGGGCAGGTTCACGCGGTACCCAGCACACGGGATGTCCGTGGTTCAACAAACCTCTTGTAAGAAGAAAGGACGGAGGGGCAGGGCACCTGGGTGGCTCAGTTGGTTAAACTACTGCCTTTGGCTCAGGTCATGATCCTGGAGTTCAGGATCGAGTCCCACGTCGGGCTCCCCGCTCAGCGGGGTGTCTGCTTCTCTCTCTGACCTTTCCCCTCTCATGTTCTCCCTCTCTCTCTAAAACAAATAAATAAAGTGTTTTTTTTTTTAAAAAAAAGAGAAGAAAGGACGGATAGATGGGCGGGTGGAGGGACGGGTGGTTGGGGGAGGGAGGGAGGAATGAGGGAGGAAGGAAGGATAGACGGGTGAGTCGGTGATGGATGGGTGGATGGGTCCTTCTGGAGTTCCCGGCCCGGAACTGGGAGGGAAAGAAAGTCCAGGCTCCACTGCATGGCAGGAGGGCCCATTTGCATGAGCCCGTGCAATTCACCCCCGCTGAACATGCGAGGGTTTGTGCCACCGACCGGGTGGTGATAAAGCGACCAGGGGAAAGCAACGTTTGTGTGATCGCCCGCTGCGCGACACGGCAGGCCAGCCGCTTGCCTTGATCTCCGTGTCTTCGTCTGTCCAACGGGAAGGATCGTCTTGTTCGCAGCGCTGTCGTGAGCGATGAGTGAGAGGATGAGCGGGTTGTGCGGCTCGGGCACTGTGGAGCCGACTCACACCCAGCAGCGGGGTGGGGGGCCCCCTGAGTGTGGGCTCTTGCTTCTCCCCCCACAGGCCGGCCTCCACCCCAGGCCTCAGCGCCTCCCGCGGGGGGCAGGGGGGTGGGGGGGATCCCAGCCCCGCACACGATGGCCGGTCACACGGCTTAATCCAGCACCGCTGCTCGGGGCCCCCCGGGAGCCTGTCCCTTTGGAAAGAGACAGCCGCGTACGTACATGCACGTGAGGGTATGAAGAATCCTGCCCTCGAGCACGTAAGCGTGTGTGTACATGTGTTCATCTATAAAGGAATGAGTAAATATACACACATATGTGATGTGTGTACGAGCCTGCATATATGTGTGTATGTGTGTGTATACATACATTTATGTAAAGATATTAATACAAATTATTTTATAATTTTATAATGTAAATTGTACTTAAAAATATATTCATTATTTGTGCATAAAGGACTATGATAACATAGTCCTTTCTAGAAATCTGTACACTGATAGATTCACACTTATGTATGTCCGGACACAGGAATACAAGAACCAGTAGGAAACATGCACATCAGAGACACAGCGGTCCTGCCTCCCTGATGGACCCCCGACAAGGGGCCCTGGGTAAATAAATGTCTTTTGATTTTTACCAAAAATCAAAACAAGAGCCCCCTCGCATTCCAGCAAAGGATAGCACAAAACGGAGTTAAGAACGGCCCGATCCATCTCATCGTTTCTAACAAAACCTAAGTTTATGTGTAACAATCGTCATCAGAATTAATTTCCCTACACACTTCCATTGTTTTGATCCACTGGGTTCTAATAACAAATGTGTGTAGGGATTCAGGGATAACTGAATCCAGAAGAAAATGTAAAGTCTTGGCATATAAAGAAGGATCGTAGAAATTTTCTTTTTCAATCTGTTTCAATTTATGTGATTATGCTCATAGCGGAGTGGCTCGAAGCCGGCGAGGCAGAAACGCAGTTTCCAATTCAGCAACTGGGATCTTAGCACAGGATTGGGTGTGTGCCCTCCTAGGATGGACAGAAATCTCCTGCATTTGTTTAAATGCCAACATTAAAAACTAAGCTTATATGACCGTTCATTAAACTTGGGGTGACAGTGTGGAGAGAGCTGTTTGACACTCACTTCGGGGGACAGGCAAGAGGAATAGTGGGGGAGCCCTGCCCCCAACCCAGCCCTGGCCGCCCCTCCGGGGACTCCCCTCTGGCCCCGGGGACCCCGTGCCAGGCGGCCTCCTTTGGGGAGGGCACGTGGAGCTGGAAAGGGGAGTCAGACCGCATCTGGTCTGAGGGGGACCCACACTCAGCCCCGGGGACATGAAACCGGAGACCCTGCAGACACCTGGCCCCTTCGCTCCAGGCACACGGGGACGGCGCCCTGCATTCCGGTGACTTGGGGTGTCTGAGGCTCTAAAAGCCCTTCTTTTGGGAGCTGGCGGAGCTTTCGTCTCTGCCTGGAGACGACCTCCTCTCTGAGTGGCAGGGGGTGCCGGGCAGCAGAACACACAGCGGTTAATCGGGAGTGGGCAGCGGGGAGGGGCGCCATCCTCCTGCCCCCACCGCCCTGGCCAGATCCTCCGCATCCTCGTCCAAAACGAGGTCTCCGCACCGTGAGCTTGAGCTGTGGCCCACACCCCAGTGCCTCCGTGTGGTCACTGCTGGCCGGTGTTCTACGGAAGGCTCATTCCTGACCCGCCCGGCCTCTTCAGGAGGGAGCGTTGCCCCCTGCCCAGGAATACTTCCGTGTTCCCCTAGTGTACCTTTCCAACGGAGTTAGCCACATCTGTGGAAAATGTCCGATGGACTTCGCATGTCCTTGGTAATGTGCACCACGTCGCCATTGTCCCTTCCCCCCCCGAACATGCCAGAGTCTTAAGGACCCAGAATCACGCCACATTCCTCTTTAGAGCTTCCGTATCCGACATGCCACGGGGGGCATAGTGCGTACTCAGCAAATGGTGGGTGGATGGATAAATGGAAGGATGGGTGACATGGGCGGGCGGGGGACGCGGGGCGGGCGGGGGACGGGTGCGCAGGTGACTGCAGGAATGGAGGAAGACAGGACGGGTGGTCAGACAGGTGAGCCGTGGAACAAGCCGGCGCTGAAGGTTGAGCATGCCGCGGGTAAAGATAAAGGGGAATGAAGGCAACAGTGCACGCATCCTCTTCATAAGAAGTAAGTCCATTTTATTTGCTAACTGATAGGAAATAACGGGAGGTTTGATGTGGAAACAGACTCGTGGACTCCTTGGGTGCAGCCCGCCCGACAGAAAAAGCCTGTGGGGGCCGTGCATGTGGCGTGGGCCCCTCCAGACCCCAGGATCTGCAGGGGTCTGAACGCGGGTCGTGATGGAGACCACCAGAGGCCATCGGTCCTGGGGGGATGGGTTCTGAGGGCCACTGAGCTCCCCCACTCCGAGGGGACATGCTCCATCCCTCCAGGCCCAGCCCGCCCTGCTCCCCTGTCCTGATGGCTGTCCGGGAGGGTCCTCGTGATGCTCTCTCCGGACCGGTCTTTCATCTGCATTGCCAGTGAGGGCCCGCAGGCGTCCCACCTTGACCCAGACACGGGCAGTCTCCATTCTCCCTCCCACGCCCCCAGGCGCCCCCGGTGTCTCCATGGGGCTCCAGACAGAAACCTTGCGGGGCCTGGGGGTTTCCTCCAAGACATGTCCCACGCCCCCTCCGCCACCACCACCACTGTGGGGGGCTGGCACGGGACTGCGGGCGTCCCTGGAGGTCTGGGGTGTGAAGGCAGAGGTCCGGTTCTGGCCCCAGCTGTGCGGCTAAGTTCCTGTGCTCGGCCTGGGCTGCCCCTTCTTCTGCAAGATGGGGTAGCGGCGCCACCTCCGGCGTTCACGGTGCATGTCAGGGCCTCGATGGAAGCAGGCAGGACAAAGGAGGGGTGTTCACCAGAGCCACCGCACCCCTTCCAGAAGCACAGAGTTCTCCCGAGGTGTGTGCCCCCCACCCCCGGGGGAGCCTGACCTCCAGAATGGGAGGCTTGCCCCAGGTCCGCCCCCCCGGTTCTTTCCACAAGCCTGGCCAGCCCTCCCCTAGGCTTCAAAGCCCCGTGTGCCAGGACCCACCCAGCGTCTGGAGCTGACCCCTCCGAGAGAGGCAGGGGACCCGGGCGAGCCAGTGTCCTCCAGGGAGGCTCAGCGCGTCCCAAACCGGCCCCAGGGAGGGACTCAGCACCCCTCCCCCACAGCCCGTGTCAGCTGACCCCCAGACTCTTATTCGGGGCCAGAGAGAGACTTCCAGCAGCATCTCAGTGCAGAGTGACCCCACGGGGTAGACGGGGCCAACCAGGGGCTGTTCTTCCAATTGGAGAAACTCCCTGCATTCGGGTCAGATGAAAGCCTTCTTGTGCGGCCAAATCCCTGAGGGAAGTGACCATGCCGAGGGGAGGGCTGTTAAGACCCGGCCTCCCCACGGAGGGAGCTGCCCCCCGTCGGGAGCTCCAATGTGGGGCACACACCCCACGTGCACCCATCTCTCTGAGCCCGGGATTCTGCGCCCGTGAGAGGGGATCGGACGCACCGCCGCAGGGGAGACTCTGGGTGTCCCGACCAGAGAGCCCCCTCCCCCAGCAGCGGGGGGCTGGCTGACTCCCAGGCGCCCCTTCAGAGGAGAAGTGCCCTCGGTCAGTGCCTCCCCTGAGGGCCGCCCCCGCCCCAACCCGGAGCCCAGGTCACACTCCAGAGCCCCCGCGGTGGGGGAGGGGGCAGACTGCAGCGTGTGGAGACCCTGCCCCGACCCGAGAGCAGCCCCAGCAAATCCCACAGCCACAGTCCCTGTCTCGGGCTCTGCTTCTAGGGGACCTGGGCGCAGAAAGAGCCGACGCCTGTCCAGGGTCTCCCGCGTGCCATCTGCCACGGGCGGCCCAGGGGCTGTAGCCCTAAGTCGTCCCTCCTCTCGGGAGGGGCCTGGGGCCACCTGTCTCCGCCCCCTGACCTTTCATGGGGGGGGCACCTCAGCACTGGGCAGAAACCCAGCTCCGATGGCTAGAGTGGGACTGACGATCCCATTGTGTTTTCGAGTTACTTGAGAGCTGCGATTACAAAATCTCAGATTTATCTGGGCTCTGTTTTCCGGTTGCCGTGGAAACGCCGAGGGCTCTCTGTCATCAACTCTGGGGAGGGGTGGCTGGCTGGGTGCCCCCAGGGCCTGCCCCTGCCAGCCCTTCGGGGCAGCATGGTCCGGGGAGAGGCCGGGCAGGGAAAGGTGGGTCCGAACTGGGGGGCCGGCGGTGCAGGGCGGAGGGGCCCGTGCAGACTGTGGACCCGCGGGCTCGTTCTCGGGCCCTCAGGGCTGCGTGCTTCTGTTCACTGACCGACTCCCTGCTCCAGGTTCGGGGCCGAGTGGACGAGGGCGGGACCCCCAGGCAGGGGGCACCTCACACACCCCAAGTTAACTCTTCCGGGATGCAAGTAACACACACCACCTCTAGTTCGGCCAAAAAATAGAGAGAGAGAGAGAGAGAGAGAGAGAGAAGGGAAGGAGGGAGGAGAAGGTGTCACAGAACCCACAGCCCAGGACGGCTAGGGAGCTCAGGAACCTTCTAGAACCAGGCAGTGTAGGAGCCTACGGGACTCTGCTCATCACTTATGTTCCTCGCAGGGTCTGGCCTGGTTCGTTCTAGATGGAATCACAGGGCAGAGTAGGTCGCTGCCACGTGACCCTGGGCTTTCTGACCGGCCCGGCCGGGTCAGGGCTCCCAGCACATAGACGGGCACTCTGACCGCGTGGGCGAGGGGCGCGTGGAGCGACTACTGCTGGGTCCCAGAGCAGACGGTGCCCCTGGGAGAGCAGGGCTCCGGGGGGCGGGAGCGGGGGCGCCGGGCCCCACCTGCAGGCCCCGGCCAGCCTGGGGGAGCCGGCGCGGCCACAGGGGCCTGTAGCCAAGTCCGATGGGGAAGCTTCCTCTGGCCGGTCTCACGGGAAGCCCGGCTACGCTGTCCTGGGGGGCTCCACGGAGGAGGCCCCCGGCCCCGCAGCTGCAGCCAGGCCCTCGCTGAGCCTAGACGGAGGGCGGGCTGCCCGGCTGACCAGGCAGCACTTTTCATTTGGAGCCAGAGGGAGCTTGAGTTGGCGGTTTGCATTCCTGCCAAGAAACACTCCCAGCCCTCCGCGCTGGGCCTCCGCAGAGCCTCGGGGGGCGGGCGCCGAGGAGGCGAGGATCCACAGAGGAAGTGCACACGCAGCACTTGGCCGGCCCTCGGGGACCCCCGGGCGGAGGGCGGGACCCCAGGGTGGAGCAGAGCCAGGCCCGAGGTTACGTTGGGTGAGTTGGCGTGGAGTCTGGAGCCGAGCCCCGGCTGAGCCCCGGCTGGCTCCGGAGGGCCGTCCTGACTCCCCTCCAGCCTGGGCAGCGGGGCCGCGGGCTCTGCTGCCAGCATCGAGGTCTGGTGACTCAACAGGCTGGTTAGGACACGGGGCGTTCCAGGAAACGCTCTCTGGGGCCCCCGCGGGTTGGCTTCACCCATGCAGGAGGGACTTCCTCGCGCTGAGCTCTCGCGGGGTCCGCCATCAGGGGTGCCCCTCCTGGACTTGTGGGACACCCCCTGCCATGGCTCCAGGTCTCGGGGAGGCCCTAGGACATCGTGGGGGCCCCACCTCCTCGTCTGGGACCCACGAGAGCGGGAAGAGCCCTTTCTCCTTCCTCGTCCCGCATGCGCTCCAGCCAGACAGCCCGCCATCCGCTGCGTGGCCTTGGGTAAGCGTCTCAGCCTCTCTGTGTCTCCGATCCTCCTCAGTGTAAAGACTGCCGAGGAGGACACCCTCTCCTGGGAGATATGTGGGGATGAAAGACAACCCAGAGCAGGGGACGGGGACACGTTTCCTGCCTCTCTGACCCCGTGACCTCAGCCCTCCCTCCACTGGCTCTCCAGGACCACAAAGAAAACCTGGGAGGGTCTCCACGCACCGCCCATTTTACAGGTGAGAGAGTGCCACCCAACCCTCCACCCCGGGGAGCAGCCCACGATCCGCGCGCACAGGGCGGACGACTGCGGGCAGCGGAGGTCACTCCCGGGGCACACTGTCTGCTCCTTGCCGGGGTCCCACACGTCCCTTCTGCTCACGGACCCTCCAGCAGACCACAGCCTCTGCCCCTCGTGGCTCGGATGCCCCCCACCGAGTGAGTCTGGTGTTTTGGGCCGCTCCCTGGTCAGGCCCTCAGGCCCGGTCCCTCCGGGCGCGGTGGGGGCAGGAGCGCCTCCCTTCCGGGGTCTGTGGGCCAGCGGGTCTCCCACTGTGATTTATAATACGAAATACATATTTGGTCTTCGTCCATCCTGGCACAGAGCCCCCACTCTCGAGATCTCCCAAGTAATGACAGTGACAGAAGTGTCTTGTGCGAATGAGGTGACCTTTGGAAAGCCGCCCCCCCCCCCAGGGCCTGGTGCTGGGACCTGGTTGCCAGGGGAACCAACCACGTGATTGGAGGTGGGGTCCACCTCTCAGTCCCCACTCCCCCCCCACCCCGGCCCGGCCTCGAGGGCACAGGGGCTGGAGACTGAGGCCCAGGAGCAGGGCCCGGGATCAGATCCGTCAGGCCGGTGGGCGCGGGGCTGCAGGTGCGGGAGGGCGCGTGCCTGCAGAGCCCCTCTCCCACCTGGGGGCTCTGAGCGACATCCTTTTATCACGAACCAGTGACCCCGCACACGACGCACTGGCCCGGGCTCCGTGAGCCGCTCCAGCGATCGGTCAAACCTGAGGAGGGGGCCGTGGGACTCCTGGATCCGCGGGCAGGTGGTCAGAGCGCGGGTGACTGTGGGGTCTGAAGTGGGGGGTGGCCTCGTGGGACTGAGCCCTTCCCCGTGGGGCCTGACACCACCTGCAGGAGGAGCGGGTCGGGGCTGAGTTAGACTGGGGGGGATCTCATCCAGGGTCCACAGAGAATTGAGCTAATTGCTCGGTAGTGTGGGAAACAACCTCCACTGGTCACCCGGGGAGGTGGGTGGAGTGGATGCTCGCGTCAATTTACAGTATTTGATCTGGGGGGGGACAGCCCTCAGCCCGGGGCAGGGGAACACAGCCACGGCATCTGGGACCCAGGTCAAGCCCCACCGCTGCTGATGGATGAGGAAGCAGAGACCCAGAGGGAGGCCGGTCACCCTGACCAGTGCGGGCTTGGGCGCGTGCGTCTGCAAGGATAAGGACCAAAAGGCGTGGACCCATCCAGATGGGCGCGCACACACTGGCGGCCCCGAGGCCCCCGTCCTTCCCTGAGCGTGGGCAGGACCTGCCCCTGCTGTCTCGCCAACGGGGTCCACGGGGGGGATGGGCCGCCGCTCCCACGGTCATGGGGCATGGCACTGTAAGGGCTCAAGCTGGGCTCTCCCCCTTGCTGGCTCTCAAGAAGCAAGTGGCCCCATCCGGAGCTGGCCTCCTCGAGCCCAGGGCAGCCTCTGGCCGACAGCCAGCGAGGAACGGGGTGCTGAAAACAACCTCGGGCTCCAACACGCAGGTTCTTCCCCAGCCGAGCCTGAGCGGAGACCCCGGCCCCGGCCGGCTCCTCGCGCAGCCTGGTGTGGCCCCGAGCGGACGACCCCCCTGCAGCTGACCCGGGGCTCCCGGGAGGGGACACATAAGTGCTGCTCTAGGCCGCTCGGTTCCTGGCTCCCAGCCGTAGATAACAGACGGGGGGCCCTCCCCATGCACCTGAACTGTCTGTGGGTAACACGCAGGCGCGGTCAACCAGCGCCACAGAGAGAAGTCAGGCTGGTGCCCCGAGGTCATGAGGACCCTCCACGGACACACTCGGGACTCATGGCACGTGGTCTAAAAACACACCCGTTAGCCTTCGTGGCCAACGGACAGGACTCTGAATTTTTGAGGTGGAACCATTTTGGAGAAGGGCACGTCAGAATTACCAGAACAGACGGATCCTCTCTCTGAAGACAATGTCAAGAGCTCCTCTGTAGGCACGGTCAGTGCTGTGTAAAGAGCCAGTGGTGGGAAACCCGGCCGTCCTACCGGCGTCCAGAACCTGGGCAGTGGGCCTTCTGCAGCCCAGGATGGGGGAGAGCTCTGCCTGAGATCACAGAGCGGGTTGGGAGCACGACAGGGAGGAGAGTCCAGGTCTCACAGCCGGGCTCCACACGGCCTGGAGCGCCACCCAGACACTTCCATTCCCAGACACAGGCTCTCTAAATCAAGGGGCGCTCTGGAGTTCATGCCCCCCAAATATATCAGCAGGGAAAACCATCACCCAGCATCCCTGCCAGATAATCCTGCAGCTTCCACTTACACACCCCTGGTGACAGGGCGCTCACTACCCAAAGGCAGTGTGTTCTACTTCTCGTCAGTGGTGCTGGCCCAAAAGTGTTTTATGGACGGAGCAGAAATCTGCCCCCGGTCGTGCTCCTGCATTTCATGAAGTCTCACGATGGAAGGTGGCACAGAACACACCATTCCACCCTCCACCTGAGGCCCCTGGGACTGCCACTTCTTCCCGAGCTGAGCTCCTCCACTCGGCCCCAGCCACTCCTCCTCGGCACAGCTGCCTCCCCAGCCCCTCCCCAGCCCTCAAAAGGCCCCGCTGGATCTGGCACGAAAGGTCAGATCAGCAAGGGAGCCGACAGGGAGCAGCTTCCCAGAGGGCTGGACTCATGTGGGTTTGGAGGAGCAGGAACTTGCTAAGCAGAGAAGAGGGAGGAGCTTTTCCAGGCAGAGGGAACAGCATGTGAGAAGGTGTAGAGGTGCAGCATCTCGCCCCACCCCCACACCACCTGGATGGCGAGTAAATCGCAGCCGCTGAGCTTTGCCGGCCCCGCCTCAGGGGTCCTGTGAGCAGGCCTGCGGCAGCCCCACAATCCTGCATTTCCAAGAGACCCCCAGGCCAGGCCCACCCTTTGTGTCAGACCACACTTGGAGCAGCAAAGAAAGGACTGGTGCTCTCTGCCCGGTGCACTAGCCACTAGCCACGTGCGGCTATTTAAATTTGAATCATGCTTGCATAAAGCTAGAGGTTCTGTTCCTCAGTCAAAAGGCTACATTTCCAGTGCCTAGTGGCCTGGCCAGCACACTGGACAGTACAGCTTGGAGGTGTCCCCAGCGTTGCAGAAGGTCCCTTTGGGCAGCGCAGTCTCGAGAGCTCAGGGGAGAGTCAGGAGTTGTCCCGGCTGGAGTTCTGGGGGACAAGACAGGGTGGGGGCTGAGCTTGAGGGCTCGCCTGATGGGGAGGGCACTCGGCAGGCCGGCAGAGGAAGGAGCGTGGGCGCCATCCGTGGGCCTGAGGGCGATTTCCAGGTTTCCAGCCGTGGAGGCTGGCCATCAGAACGGGAGGACAGAAGTGTAATTGTTTCCTTCAGAGCTCACAGCACAGGGTTCCGACCTCCGGTGACCACGAAGTAGCCCACACAGGGCTAACTCTACCGTTAACAACTATAAACCCGGGTGCAAACAACAAACGTCTGAAGGCACCAGAGAATGACCAGAACTAGGTGTGACTGGGGGGGAGGGGTGTCCCTGACAGAGGGGAACACATAGGGTGATGTGCATCGAGGACAACGTCTGGACCTCACAGTGCACGGGGGCAGAGATCAGGCAGAAAGCTGTGGTCTCACCACCCCAAGGGGTCCATGCATGGGGTTTAGGGCTGCCAAAACAACTGGAAATTGAGGGGGCAATCACTCCACAATCTACCTACGAGCTCCCCTGAAAGCCTGGCGGGAGCAGGCCAAGAAGCCAAGAGGGTCTGGACAGGAGCCGGAAGTGCAGCTGAGCAAGGCTCATGCATGCCTGCATGCCACGGGGGACACCGGGTGGGATTCGAGTCCTGCAAATTCCCCATGAAGCCCCGGGAAGGCCCATCTTAGCAGGAAGGCCTGTCCCAGGACTGGAAGATGGGCAAACCAGAAACAGATCTGCCTTAATGAAGCCTGACACCAAGCCTCTACCAAGTCAAAGTGATTCACTGACAAATTAAACACCCACTAAAACAAAACTCAGCACTCTTCATAGGAAGACAACAGAGTTCCGGATCTCTGTAACACATCATCCACAGTATCCATTACACAATAACAGCAAAAAAATTCTCATCCTATGAGAAATGGGAAAATGTGACCTATGGTCAAGAGAAAAAACAGTCAATAAAAACAGACCCACGGATGGCCCACATGTTGGAACTGGCAGGAAAGGACTTTAACCCTGAGGGACAGAGGCTGAAGAAACGGGAAGTTTCAGGAGAAGTTACTTGTAAAAACAAAAACTATGATACCTGAAATTTTGAAAAAATATATATCATTGAATGGGATTAACAGTATATTGGATGTAGCAAAAGAAAGGACCAACAACTTAGAGACTAATTAAGATAGAAATCATCCAAACTGAGATAGGTGTTAGAAGGAGGTTAAAAAATAAATAGACTCAGTGACCGGGAAAGGTGGTGTCAAGTGATTGAAAATACACACACACTGGAATTCTCGTAAGAGAGAGAGGAATAGAAAAAGTCGTATGGAATATTGGCTGATTTTTTCCCCCCAAACATGATCAAAAACAGCAACCCAGAGATTTACAAAGCAAACCCACACAAGATAAATAAAAGAAAATCACACCTTATACACATTACACCCAACGGCTGAAAACCACAGATAGGAAAAAATTCTTAAAATCAGCTACAGATAGAGTACTCATTGCATATAGGGGTACAACAATGAAAACCATGGTTAACCTCTTATCAGAAACCCAAGCCAGAAAAAAATGGAATGACATCTTCAAAGAGCTAAAAGAAAAATACTGTCAAGCCAGGATGCTATATGCAACTAAAATACCTATCAAAAATGAGGACCAAAAAAAAGACATTTTTCAGGCAAACCAAAGATAGATGATTAGATCACTAGTAGACTCGTGCTGCAAGAAATGCTAAAGGAAGACCGTCAGGCTGCAAGAAAGTGATACCAGACGGAAATCTGTATAGACAGGAAGGAACATGAAGTACAAGAAATGGCAAATAGGTGGGTATACGTGAAATTTTTCCTTTTAATGTTTAAAAGTCAATGGACCGTTTCAGGCAACAGCGCTGTGCTCCCAGGTTTACCAGATGAGAAATAAAATGCGTGACAACAGCAGCACGAAGAACAGGAGGCAGGTAAATGGTGTGACGTCACTGGGAGGCTTCTGCCTGCTCTCGAAGCAGCTTTAATACTGATCGAAGGGAGACACGGACATGTGAAGGACACGGACTGGGAATCCTGAGCAGCCACTGCAAACGCAGTATGAGGAACGGCGGGAGAGTGCCTGCCACAGCTTGTGACTCTTCCCGGGGCCACTCTTCTCCCCCCAGCCCAGCCGCCCAGGACGGCCTCTCTCCCTCCCCGGAATCCAGGCTGGCACTGCCAGGATGCGGCGCCCTGCTCCAGCACCCCTGCCCGTCCTGCGCCCCTTGGCCATTCTGGATAGCACCATCCCCGTTCCCAGCGCCAGCTCAGGGCATGGCCCACCACAGGGGCTTTGTTAAGTGTTTGCTGAACCCCCGGCCCGGGGCGATGCTTTCCGCTCCCGCCGCGGGTGCAGTTCCTTCCCCCCTCCCGCAGGGTGCCCCGGCCATCCAGCAGCACCCCAGCCATCCCGGCCTACTAGCCCCCCGTTCCCCGCACCGTGCGGACGGCTCGGGGGGTGGGGGGCAGTCCACGAATGGCGCGAGTCGGCAGATGCTCTGTGGCCCCTCACCTGGATAAATCATCAGCGAGAGGGGGGCTGGAGGCCAGCCACAAAGGCCGCTGCAGCCTCTTTGGATTGGAAGTCTCTAGACTGCTAAGTACCGAAGGTGCCCTGGAGGCCAGGTCCTCCGGGAGCAACAAAGGCCAGATGGATTACCGTGTGGTTTCAACTAACCTCCCGGCTCTGCGGTCCTGAGTGATTCACCTCCGCTCGTTACAGGAGCCGCCGGGATGGACGGCCCCAAGGTCTGGGGTCGGACGCGCCGCCACAATGGACACCGCGAGAGCCACAGGGCCGAGCTCCTGCCCGGGGCCCGGCCGGCGGAGCCCTCAACACCTGCTCTCGTGCCTTCCGCTGCATGCAGGTCGTCTCGCAGACACGGGTGCTTCAGCACCAACAGGGGAGGCCGGCAGCACGACCCTCCCTGGCAGGTGAGACGCCCGTGCCTGACCAGTGAGGCCCCCGGGCGTCCCCTGCAGTCAAGGACGCTCCCCTGGCCTCTCTGGGGGACAGCCTGCTCACTGGGGCAGCGGGTTGCTGACGCACCACCGGGGGTGGCTCAGGGGGTTCAAGCCTCTGCCTTCGGCTTGGGTCGTGATCTCAGGGTCCTGGGATTAAGCCCCGCATCGGGCTCTCTGCTCGGCAACGAGCCTGCTTCCCCCTCTTTCTGCCTGCCTCTCTGCCTACTTGTGATCCCTCTCTCTGTCAAATAAATAAATAACATCTTTAAAAAAAAAAAAAAGACTATCTCATTAAAAGAAACACGACAGTGGGTATACTCTGTCGTCAAGTGCCACATGGCTGGAGGGACCTAGGGGGCAGCCTCTGCGGGCAGCCAGCCTCTCCCGACCTTGGGCCTTGCCGAGGCTCTGTCTCCCCCACTGGACCCAGGGCCGCGTGGACGGGGCGCCACGTCGTGCCAAATCACCACGGAAACCGTCTTGGGAGTTAGAGCCCAGTGACGAGAAGTCAGCCAGGAGCTGGGACACCCACCATTCACCCGATTTGAATGCGTTTCTCGAGAGCTGCCTCCCCGACCACAGAGCCCACGGGAAACCCCCCCAG
This sequence comes from Potos flavus, assembly GCA_028534135.1. Lineage (NCBI taxonomy): Eukaryota > Metazoa > Chordata > Mammalia > Carnivora > Procyonidae > Potos > Potos flavus. The sequence continues at coordinate 174,466,072 of CM052899.1, read as the reverse complement.
GGGGGTGCCAGCCCGCACTGAGCTGTCAGCCTCTCCGGGCTGGGCTGTCCCCCCAACACAGAGTCCTCCTGCGGGGGTCCTGGGTCGCTTTGCTGTGGCAGCCGGGCCCCTGCGTGGCGGCCCTCAGTGGGCAGAGGGAAGGAGCAGCAGTGTCACCTTCCGATCCTCTCTGAGAGGGTGACAGGTCTCTAACAGGGAGAGGTGGGTCGGGGTCACTCGGAGATGGGAGTGGACCCCTGCTGGCCAGGGACACAGAGCAGGTGGAGGAGCACAGAGAGGCTGGAGGCCGCCACTCTGCCCACCCCCCCAGGACCCTCTCCTCGGGGACTCTTCCCCACTCCCAGCCCCGCACATTCCGGCCACACACTCCCGCGGACCCGTGTGTGCTGCGATGCCACGTGAGTGTGACTCCAGGCGTGACAGTGACCTCTGGGCAGGAGTGCAGTGGTGCCGGTGGCCGTTAAGAAGGGGTACCTGCAACCGAGAGGTCGGGTCCGGGTGACATGGCCTAGCGGGCCACTTCTGCGGTCCAGAGTGGCACGCAGGGAGTCTCCGAGGCATGGCACGTCTCCTTGCAGCACAGCCAGGACCCTCCGCCACCCGCCTCGGGACAGGTGTAACCCAGGGGCACCCCGCATAGCTGAGGTCATCCGCCACCCGCCCCTGACCCCAGCCGGGACGCGTGTTCTTCAGGACAAAGCGTCCCCCTCAAGACTTTGCGGGGGATTCACTCGATTCGCTCGATTTGCGCTCGATTCCCCGAGGGCCAGCCCACCCGCTCCCGGTCCAGGCTGCTGTGGCCGCCACAGTAGCTCTCCCTGAGTCGGAAAGTGAAGCGGATGCACGCGGGCTCAGAGCCCGGCCACCTGCAGCTGCGCGCCCTCCAAGGGCAGTCTCCGGGCTCCCGCTTCACCCCTTAGGAGGGGCTCCTCTTTCGAGAGGAGGGAAGCGCAGGTTGCCCCAGGTCTGAGCCCAAGGCAGAGAGGCCAGGGGGCCTGTCTTGCAGGGAATCGTTCCGGAGGCGTCAGGCAGCAAGGACACAGGAGACCCCAACTCACTGGTGTCGCGCTGATGAAGACCCTGGTGGCCGTAGCTGAGGTCACAGGCAGGGAGGCCGCGGCCCCAGCACGGGCTAACCCAGCTCACGGCTGCCGTGGGAAGCCCAGGCCTTTTTCCTTCTGCTCGGCTGGCCACGGTTGCCTACACCAGGCATACCCTGCGGATGCGGCCGGGGGGGCCCTGCACCAGGCCTCCCGCCCCGCAGCTCCGAGCAGCTCCGTGTGCACCGGTCGAGCCAATCATAGCCCAAGGGGCACCACAGCGGCCACTGGCACCAGCAGAACTTCCTGCCGGGAGCCTCCTGCAAGGGAGAGGCTGGGGGTGGGGGCAACAGGCCCACCACACGGGGCGAGGGGGCAGGCACGGCCCCGGGCCCCACTTGGCCACAGCGGGCCAGGCACCCCTGTGCCCACAGAGCGGAGGTGCCTCTCAGGAAAAGGGAGGAGTTCGTTGTCGTGGCCACGAGTGAAGCAAGAATACCCACACCGCGGAATGCCGCGCTGCGGAAGTCACGAGGGCACGCCGTGCGGAAAATGAAGGGCAGGACAGTGCACGTCGACGTGACCTTTTATGTAAACCTGAAAAAATAATTTCAAACAGAAACACGTACGGTATTTTTTTTCCCAGAACCAAAAGATCCGCTGACAGCACTTCTGGGGAGGAGATCTAGCAGGGAGGGGCAGGAGGGAGGTTTTTGCTTTCTGCGATCTTTAGATTTTCTGGCCTTGCTGAGTATCACTTAGGGTTTTCTTTCCCGTCACCCAGAGTGACCTGGCTGAAGAGATTACGGCTGTTTTGTTCTCTGTAACTAGAAATAACCTGCA